>CAUYRB010069567.1:0-86653 GCA_963574695.1 Propithecus perrieri | reverse complement strand
GATTAATTTCTTTCTATTTTTGGTAGAGACGGGGTCTCGCTCTTGCTCAGGCTGGTTTCGAACTCCTGAGCTCAAACAATCCGCCCGCCTCGGCCTCCCAGAGAGCTAGGATTACAGGCGTGAGCCACCGCGCCCGGCCAAGCCATGTGTTTTTTAACACATGCCTAATTTGTTTAGTGAATCTGTGGAAATAATTTATGATATTCTATACAAGGAATTATGACTCTATCCTGAACAGACTCTGTAGTTCCCCCAAGCTCGCCATAAGCAAGAAATGGCATGCTCATGACTTTTGGACTTTAGTGTTAAAATTGATTTTATAATTATGATAATATTGGATACGAAGGTCCTCAAGGGAATCATTTATGCACAAATTAGAGACAGTGTTTGGCAGAGATAAAATATTTATCACCAAAAGAGTACATAAAGTGTATTTGAGAGGATCAGGGCTCACTTGAACCACGCAAGGGGACTAAGACATCACCAGAAAAATGCAAGAATTCTCTGCTAAGTAAAAATCTGAAACAAAGAATTTCAGTCTTAACAAATTCTGCATATAAATTAAAATAAGACACTGTCACATAATGTGGGGGCAGTGGGGTAGAGAATAGTAAATTGCCCTGAGATTTTTCTGAACAGGACTTCCAAAGTAAATATATATTTAATAATAAAGACCACAGCTCTCTCTTCAATCCTATTACTTTTAAATTTCTTACAAATTGCAAACTTCTCTATGACTTAAGTTCACATATCAGGCTAACCATTTTTTTGTGGAATCTTTAGAGTTTTCTACATAGAAGTTCATATCATCTGCAAAGTCAATACACAAAAATCAGTTACATGTCTATACACTAACAATGCACAATCTGAAGAGGAAATTACGAAAACAATTCCATTTATGATAGCATGTAAAAGAATAAAATATTTAAGAATTAACGTAACCAAGGAGGTGAAAGTCTTTTTTTTTTTTTTGAGACAAAGTCTTTGTTCTGTCGCCCTATCTAGAGTGCAGCGGTGTGATCATAGCTCACTGCAACTTCAAACTCTTGGGCTCACATGATCCTCCTGCCTCAGCCTCACGAGTACCTGGTACTACAGGCACATGCCACCACACCCAGCTAATTTTTCTATTTTTTGTAGAGATGGGGTCTCACTCTTGCTCAGGCTGTCTCAAACTCCTCATCTCAAGCAATCCCCCCACCTCAGCCTGCCAGAGTGCTAGGATTATAGGTGTGAGCCACAGCACCTGGCTGGAAGTGAAAGTCTTGTACAATAAAAACTACAAAACATTGCCAAAAGAAATTAAAGCAGATATAAATAAACAGAAAGACATCCCCTGTTCATGGACAATATTGTTAAACTGTCGACGCTACCCAAAGTGGTCTACAGATGCAATTCGATTCCTATCAAAATCCCAATGATGTTTTATATGAAAATAGAAAAATTCATCCTAAAATTCACATGGAATCTCAAGGAACCAGATAGACAAAACAATCTAGAAAGTGAAGAACAAAGCTGGAGGACTCACACATCTAGATTTTAAAACATAAGCAAGCTACTGTAATCAAAATAGTGTGGTACTAGTATAAAGACAGACATATAGACCAATGGAACAGAACAGAGAGCCCAGAAGTAAACCCTTACATATATTTAGTCAAATGATTTGGGGCAAGGGTGCCAGACCATTCAATGGGAAAAGGGTAGTCTTTTCAACAAATGGTGCTGGGAAAACTGGATAGCCACATACAAAAGAATAAAGTTGAGCCCTTACTTAACACCATATACAAAAGTTAACTCAAAGTGAATCAAAGACATAAATGTAAGACCTAAAACCATTAAATTCTTAGAAGAAAACATAGGACAAAAGCTTCGTGACATTAGATTTGGCAGTAATTTTTTGGATATGACACCAAAGACACAGATGACAAAAGAAAAAATGGACAAATTGGACTTTATGAAAATTAAAACATTTGGTGCATCAAAAGAAAATATCAGTAATTTTAAAAAGCAGCCCACAGAATGGGAAAAAATATTTACAAATCATATATCTGATAAGAAATTAAAATCCAGAATATATAGAGAACTCCTAAAACTCAACAACAAAAATCGCAATTCAAAAATGGGCAAAGGACTTGAATAGACATACAAAAGAAAATATACACATGATGAATAATAATAAGCACATAAAAGGTGCTCAATATCACTAGTTATCAGGGAAATGCAAATCAAAACTATAATGAAATGCCCATCATTCCCAAATACCCTTATACCCATTAGGATGGCTACTGCCTTACTCTGTTCCTGCTGCTATAACAAAATACTCAAGACTGATTAATTTACAAAGAATAGGAATTTATTTTTTCACAGTTCTGAAGGCTAGGAAGTCCAAGATCAAGGTGTTGGACTCATTCAGTGTCTGGTGAGGGCCTTCTTGCTGCATCTTCATATGGCAGAAGGATAAAAAGGGCCTCACTAGTTCCCTGGAGCCCTTTTATAAGAGTATTGGATTCCATTCACAAGGCCAGAGCCCTCGTGAATCAATCACCTCTTGAAGGTCCTACCTCGTAATACTATCACATAGGGTCTTAGGTTCCAACATACGAATTTTGGGGAGGACACATACATTCAAACCATAACAGCTACTATCAAAAAAACAAAAAACAAACAAAAAACAGAAAATAACAAGCTTTGGCAAGGATGTGGAAAAACTGGAACCCTCGTGCACTGTTGGTAGGAATGTGAAATGGTACAGCCACTGTGAAAAAATTATGACAGTTCCTTAAAAAATTAAAAATAGAATTACTATATGATTCAGTAATACCACTTCTGGGTATATACCTAAAAGAATTGAAAGCAGGGTCTCAAAGAGACATTTGTACACCCATGTTCACAGCAGCATTATTCACAACAGCTAAAGCACGGAAATAATCCTATGTCCGTCCAACAATGGATGAACGGATAAGCAAAATGCGGTATATACATACAATGGAATATTATTTATCCTTACAAAAAGGAAGGACGTTCTGACATATGTTACAACATGGATCAACCCTGTGAAAATGCTAAGTGAAATAAGCCAGTCACAAAAGAAAGTCTTTGATTCTACTTACATGAGATAGAATAGTCAACGTCATAGAGACAGAAAGTAGAACGGTGGTTACCAGAAGCTAGGGGAGTGGAATATGGTGAGTTATTGTTTAATGAGTATACAATTTCAGTTTTACAAGATAAGAGTTATGGAGCTGGATGGTGGTAATGGTTGTACATTATAAATGTATTTAATATTAATGAATTGTACATTTAAAAATGGGTGAGATGGTAAATTTTATGTTATATAAATAAAATAAAAAATAAAAGATAAAAAATAAAATAAAAATATAAAAATAAAAAAAAAAAACATTGTGGGGGAGGGGAAACCCTCATAACTCACTCCAAACCTATTCCTCCTGAAACTTTCTTCCTCTCAGTTAACAGCAACTCCATTTTTTCAGGTGCTCAGGCCAAAAACTCTACAATGATCCTTGGCACCTCTATTTCTCTCAAACCACACATCCAATCAATCAGGAAATCCTGTCAGCAATAGCTTCAAAATACATTCCAGAATCCAACTACTTCTCACCACCCCTACCCTTAGCACCCTGGTCTAAGCCACCATCATCTGGTGCCTTGATTATTGTAAGAGTCCCACAACAGGCTCCCTGTTTTCACTCTAGCCTCCCTATAATATATATACAACACAACAGCCAGAGTGATCCCGTTAAAACATGTCAGATCACATTTCTTTTCCACTCAAAATCCTCCAAAGGCTCCCCATCTTACTCAGGATAAAAATCAAAGCCCTCATAACGGACCACAAGGTCCTATGAAATCTACCACGACTTCCTTTCTCCCCTGTCTCCAATTATTTCTATGACAACATCTACTACTATTTCTTCCCTCTCCCTTTGCCCCAGGCAAATTGGCCTCCTGGTAGTTCCCAGACCATGCTAGGTTCAATCCAACTTCAGAGACTTGCCATTCATTCTGCCTAGAAATCTCTTGGCCTATGACTCACAGTCACTCCTTTATATTGTTTGAGTCTTTACTCACACATCACCTTTTCAATGATACCTGCCCTGATCACTCTATTAAATATTGCAACCTCACTTCCTAACAACATTCTCTATCCCTTTTACATGCTTTGTGTTTTTCCACAGCACTTGTCTTCTTATCTCCTCAATAACTTACTTATTCATTTGTTTATTTTCTATATCCCCTCACTAGAATATAAGTCCCATGATAGCAGGAATTTTTGCAACTGTTTTTACTGGTGCACCCCCAGCCACTAGAACATGCCCTGGCACAAAGTACATACCCAATAAACATTTTTAAACTTATAAAAGTAAATAATTTATTAAAGGGTTTTCATAGATACTTCTCAACCATACTGAATTATTTCCTAACCTTTTATCAGCAGATGGAGGTAGATGGAATATTCTATCCATATTTTTCTTGAATGGAAGGAATATATATCCTTTTATCTCACATCCTGTTGGATTTGCCATATCTTATACTTTTACCTGACTCCGACCACATTTTGAATTCCTCTAGAACTATACCACTGAAGTCATGCTAATGACAAAGAGGGGGAGGCCCAGGCAGAGCTCTAAAGTTTTCCAACCTTTACAAGTCAGACACAAGAGGAGAAACCAGTCAGTCTGGTGAGAGAAAAATCAGAAAACATAGTGTCATGGAAGTCAAGAAAAGTTAAGTATTCAAGAAAGAGAAGATAACCATCTAAGATGAATTCTTTTGAGTAGTTAGGTAAGATCAAAACACAGATAAGCATTGTATCTGGGAATATGGAAGATGTTGGTGATCTTCGTAAGCACAGTCTTAATGGAGTAGTGGAGACAGAAATCTGGAGTATTTATTTAGGTCCAGTGACACTCTTTTCATTTGGCATGTTTCATCAAGAACATTCCTTCCATTCCTATGGCTTCAACTATACTGATGATTTCCAAATTTCATGTCCAGCTTCAATTTCTCTCTCTGGAGAACCCAATTAGTATTTTTAAACTTCCTGTTAGACATCTATACCTAGATATCCCTTAGATACTCTCAAATGAATAAAAAACCAAATTCACTATCAGTGCTACCACCCACAACAAACACTTGTTCCTTCTCCCTATATTTCCTATTTTGGTAAATGGCATCATCATCCAATCCATCATTCAAATCTAGAAACCTCTTAATACTCTCAAACATTTCTCTCGCACTGTCCATAATTCATTTGAGTCTCCTATTCATGTTGATATTACCTCTTAAGTATTTTCACAATACATATACTCTAATCTATTCCTACTGTTTTATAATAAAACATTCATCATTTTTTGCCAGAACTGTAACTACTTCAACACAAGTACTCTATCTAGCATATCACAGGTACTCAATAAATATTTGCTGATACCCTGAAGTAGCTCATGTGGCTCTATTATAATTTATTCAAATTTACATTTATAAAATTTTTTACCTTAATAACTAACCATGGTTGACTTTTTTAAAAAATAAACTGAATAATTTGGGGCTGGAATATCAGACTGATATTCCATAAATAAAAAGATAAATAAAAAGATCCCAAATTAGAAGGTTTTGTTGGATTTGGGTGTTCCTAGGGAGATTATGGTAGTGAACACTATAAAATCCAACTGACTATTATTTTCTATAATCCCTCCTTGTCCACCCAGCCTCTTTAATAACATTTTTCCCCTTCATAACTTACTCTACGTTGCCTAAAAACTATAATTCCAATGAAAGAGCCTAAGCATTTCTAAAGCAGACAAAATACATGCCATAAATTATTATTGTCCTTATCAGAAGCATGAATCCAATGAGAATCCACCATTGGGTTCTCAAGAAGAGAGAGGTCATTACTGGAGAACATAGGCAAGATAAGAGATGATGCAAGCATAAAACTCAGGGCTCCTCATCTCTCCTTCATTCATATGAGACCCAGTAACATAGTCTTAACCTTGATAACATCCATCAGGCCTCACCAGGAAAGGACAGAAAAGACCTCAGAAGTATTTTGGCCCCAAAGCATTTTTGAATCAAGTTAGAAAAAGTTATGAAATTCACAGTTGTCATACTTGACTTGTATCCAGAAACACAATTCAAATGAAGCATGTAGTCTAAATGGTTGATAGTTTTCAGCTGGATGTACTTTCCAGTCACCTAATATGAAAAGTCTAATCTTACTCCAATAAAAATCTTTGACCTGGTAACAAAAAATATATACCTTTGTGGTAAAGTGAGGAGAAGTGGTAGGTAACAGAAATGGCAGAATGACTTTACAAAGTTTTGTACTTTTAAATACTTTTATATAAAATCTGTCTGAAAGGTCAAAACTTAGGAAGAATCTACTTCAGCACACCTGATACACCATACACACAAAAATGAATCACCTTTGATCTAACTCATACCATAGGAGAGTTTTACCTTTAGATTTACCAACTTTCCTAAAGGACCTTGAGTCATGCTACTTGGAATTCCAAAGGGCTGGCCTGCACAATGAGGTGTCCCACAAAAAGTAGAGTGTCCTAGTCTTTCTCTACTAGTAGATGGAAATGACATGGAGACATCCCTTGAGACACTCAGGATGTTTATTTACTCAGAAAGTAAATGTGTATTCCTTTTGTCCATGGGGCAATTATCATTCTCATTTCTCAAGGCCCAGGGTCCCTAACTACTTCACCCTAATTCAGGGTTACACTATATTCTGGCTCTCATAGTACATAGTTCATGTTGCTAATGTACTACATACTTACTACATTACATTAGAGCCAAAATATGTACTGAATGTCTGTCTCCCCCATTTCATTATGGTTTAGCTCTAAATCATTCTTTAAATTTGTGTCATCATACCCAGCACATTTGTGTTTATGAAAGGTATAAATCCATGGGCAAAATCAATCATGACGCGTCTCAAGCAAATTGAATAGATCAGTTAAAAACAGCCCAGAATCAAGATGAGATTAATGGACACTATGAAGATTTTAGCCTCATATTTTAAGGTACATTCTCTATTTAAGTACCTATATTCTAATTGGTAATGCACTTGAGTGTTTCAGAAAGATCTGAAAGACATATTCCCTGTCTTAGACTTTGAAAAACGTCTTGTAAGAATAACAAAAATGCAGAAGAGTTCGTTTTAGAATATATTTTTAAAAGAAATGAAAATTTAAATGAGACACGTATGCTTGCATAATGACTGCTCTTTGACAATAAAAATGAAAAGCATTAATTGCCCACTATATCTGATATATATAAGAAAAAAAAGATAAATCTGCTTGAAAGTTTATGGAACCCTGAGTTCTGAGTTAGAGCTATACTTTCCTTATAATAAACCCCACTCTCATAATTGGGATGCTCCTCTTAAAAATTAAGCAACCTGTGGTCAATATATACTTGGGCAGCAATGCTCAAGATAGGGTCATTGTCAACAAAAAGAAAATTAAACTCCTATATTCAGATAATCAATAAAAATATGAATTACAATAAATCCAACCTTTATTCATCCTTTATTTTTTAAGAAGCCTGCAAAAAAACTAACATGAAAATTTTAAAACATTACAAAACACAGTGATGGTTTAAATAGCTACAAAAACAACTGAAGGCTATACAGTCAATTCACAGGCTAGAGAAGGAAATAATTTGCTATTTCCATTAATCTGAAAGTTGTTCCAACCTCTGATATTTCAAGAGACCTTCTTTCTGTTATATCTAGTCCAGTTATAAGGACATATGAGGACACACACTTAATTTGATTTTTTTCTGATGTCTAAAGTAATACTTGTAATGAATAATTCAATTAATCAGAAATGTATACAGAAAAAACAAAAAGCCCCCCATACTCTAACCTTCTAGAGGTGATCAGTGCTTGATTCTTCAACTGTTCTATGCATATACTAGTGTATATACATCTTTCTCTTTTCTTTCGTATAAAAAAATGAGATCATAGTATGCATAGTTATACAACTAGCTTATTATTTCTCTGATTTATCATAGACAGTCCTTCTGTGTCATAACCAGAGGTCCACCTGATTCTTTTTAACATCAGCATAGAATGTCACTGTATGACCATCCCAAAATTTATTTTATCCGTCTCCAACTGGTAGCTAATACATGGTTGATTTTAAACTATGTAGAATTTAGATTTTTAGAGCTAGAAAAGACCTTAAGGAGTATGTTTTATGGAACCCAAGTTTCTTGCTATAGAAGCACATACCAAGGCCCAAAGATACTGGAGTATATTCATCAAAAAGATCACAGGTTTGCTTGGTGGCAGACAGGGGAATGTGGACCACAATTTTTCCACTATTTAGAAGCTGAGAACTCAAACTCTGGATCCAGATTTCTGGGTGTGGCTCCTACTCCACCACTTACTAGCTGAGACACTTTTGAAAAATCACTTAAGTTCTTTGAGCCTATTTTCTCATCCCAATAATGGGACTAACAGTTATTATCAGGATTAAGTTAGTTGTAATGAAAGTACTTAGAATAGTGCCTTGGAAATAAAGCAATAAGTGCTAATTATTATTATTATCATTATTATTATTATACCATGCTACTTCAAGCTTACTTTATAAAATTTTTAAAATTTCTAGGCTGGGCATGGTAGCTCACGCCTATAATCCTAGCACTCTGGGAAGCTGAGGCGGAAGGATTGCTATAGCTCAGGAATTCGAGACCAGCCTGAGCAAGAGAGAGACCCCATCTCTATTAAAAATAGAAAAGGCCGGGCGCCGTGGCTCACGCCTGTAATCCTAGCACTCTGGGAGGCCAAGGTGCGTGGATCGCTCAAGGTCAGGAGTTCGAGACCAGCCTGAGCAAGAGTGAGACCCCGTCTCTACTAAAAATAGAAAGAAATTATTTGGACAACTAAAAATCTACATAGAAAAAATTAGTCGGGCATGGTGGCGCATGCCTGTAGTCCCAGCTACTCGGGAGGCTGAGGCAGGAGGATCGCTTGAGCCCAGGAGTTTGAGGTTGCTGTGAGCTAGGCTGACACCATGGCACTCTACTCTGGGCAACAGAGTGAGACTCAGTCTCAAAAAAAAAAAAAATATAAAAATTAGCCAGGCATCTTAGCTGGTGCCTGTAGTCCCAGCTACTCGGGAGGCTGAGGCAGGAGGATTGTGTGAGCCCAGGAGTTTGAGGTTGCTGTGAGCTATGACGCATTCTACCCAGGGCAACAGGGTGAAACTCTTGTCTCAAAAAAACAAAACGAAACAAACAAAAGGAAAATTTCTGTTCTTCGTGTAGGTAGAACAGAAAACACAAACTTTTAGTTGTCATACAAGATTTTGGTATTTACACATTCAATGCTATTTCTTCATTGTTCTTTAATTAGCTATTAAAATATAAAACTGTGATTAAAGAGCTACAGTGGGATATATTGAATTATGAAGGATTTAAGTATATTCAATCGAATCAGGATTTTTAGCAGAAATGTAAACAAACATTTATGCTCCAGTTATTTGTTACCTATATAAACCTCCTTCAAATGAGAAATGGAAGAAAAAAAGAAAATAAAAATCATCAGTCCTATATTTTCATTCATATAAATTTTACAATAAACGATGAAAACTTTAAACTCTGAAGAACACATCAGTCAATACATATTGATTCTTGAGCAGTAAAAACACCCATTCCAGGTGGTGGGTTAATATTTACGGGAAACAGATACGTTCACTTTAGCTCTTCATGACTTGTAAGATTTGTAATTTCTTTAATATTGGTGGTATTTGTTTTCTACTATTATATTTTTTACTTAACACATTAGACTGAAGTGTAGTAGCAGAGTCCAAATTGTTTGAACATCTTTTGGCAGCAAGAACAAAAACTTTAGCAGGCAATTCATTGTAAAAAAGCAGCACAAACTTGCCTGTGTGCTCTCCAGGTAATGAGAAACATCTCACGAATGCCAAGGAAAGAACTTTGAACGACTGCTCTTTTAACACACCTTTCAAGTAAATGTCTTAAGGCCAGTGTCACAGGAAAGTACCTGAACGGGAGGGGTCACCCCTACTTCATGAGCACACTAGCTCCGAACATAATTAAAACTAATCCTTTTACCTGTCTACGTTTCTTATAAGCAGTCTGTCTAGTACAGTACGTAAAAAAGGTCTGCATGTTTTGCACCAAGATTCAATCAGTACTTCAGTGTGCGGGAGGGAGGGGATGCAAGTCCAAACAACAGCAACTCATTCACTTATTTAAAACATTCAGCTATTTTAAAAGGCTTAGAAAATATAGAGCATCATGGTGCAGCAAAATGGCAGGTCCTCATCAGAGGCACTACATCCAAAATTTGCTTACCTCGAGCTTTGAGAGGCAGCCAAGATATGAAAACTCTAGAGAAGGAAAAACTTACACCATGACTTGCATTAAGAATCGGGTGATAGAAATGTGTTTACAAACCAGTTGAGGGTGCTCAAAATCACGCAAGGAAGGGCATAAAAAAATCCTCTCTCAAAAATTAGTTCATACAATTATGAACCAAGCAGGGGTGGAGAACCTGTGGCCTTAGGGCCACATGTGGCCTTCTGGATCCTTGAGTGGCCTTTTGACTGAATGCAAATTTTACAGAACAAATCCTTTTAATAAACATTACTGATTATAACAACAAAAATCCTACCTTCTCAACTAATTGGATTTACTTTCACTACTTTTTTTGCAGCTCAGTTGGATGATTATGGTATACACAACACCTACACCCTTTGTCTCCACTTCAAATGCCTCAAATTCAGTAGGTTAGGCAAAAAATGCTGAGTGATTCTCATTATCTCAACAGCTTTCCTTGGTTTTACTCTCAGTTCCAATCTATGGCTTCCCAGAAAGACCAGAGCACTGTATTCCCCATGGCCTCAGTCTTGAATCTGTAATGAATCACTTTGAGTTTCTCTTCACAGATGTACCTCTTTCCATGCTTCCCAATTCATTCACCCCACACCTCACCAAATCCCTACTACCACTCACCACAGCACCATGGAAGGAGCAAGCTTTGGCGCTTTCAGAGTCTGAGGTAGGACAAAGATCCGTTGCTTGGCTAAACTTCAGTTAGCCTTCTGAACCTTCTCCTAGGCCCATCTGTGTACTTGCTTGTATAATCCAGATTTAGCAAAGAGCCCTGCTAAGTAGTTTAGCAAGAACCCTCCCATATCTGTTAACCGTTGATATCTGACTGGGTTCCTCATCCTCCACCATCCCCAAGGTGATGTCTGATCCCTCTGGCCTGTCTTCAGCAAGAATCCTGTTAGGTCATTTTAGCCAGAACTCCCCTTACCCTTGCTGTTTCCTCTTAGTAATTTTTCTTCCAATGCCCCCCACGCCGCCCCCCACACACTGTGTTCCTTGGCTACAAATTCCCATTTGCCCATGTTGGATTTGAAATTGAGAAAAATCTCTCTCCCTCACTGCAAGACTCCACTGCAGTGGTCCCTATACCTATGGCGATGATCCTGAATAGTCTTCCTTACCAGGTATCATTCAATAATTTTTCTTTAATAGGTAACGCAAACTAGTAATAGGCCATCTCCCTGACCTCCCCACTTTAGTAATTGGGACACCTTAGAAAACTCAAGCCAAAAATTTAAACTTACATATGGATAAAAATCAGGTGAGCAAGCTCGGTAACTGGCAAGAAATTCAAAGCAAGAAAGAATTCCCTCGCAGCACAAAATATGGGTACCAGCTAGAATATATGGCACAAATAAATTAGAAATTTGATATTTGAAAAGTCATATGAATGAGTTCTCTCTTTAGCTTGAGTTTAATGACTCCTGTCCCCTTATGAGTTTTATTGCTTAACATTTTTTTTAGGCAAGTACAATGAAAAAACATCCACCTCTACTGTAGAAGAATCAAGGCAGAAAAATCACATATATTCATATGATACAGGGGTGAGGTAGGCAGACTAACGCCCCCTCCCCCCAGCTACCCATGCCCTAATCCCTGGAACCTGTGCCTATGTTATGTTACATGGCAAGGTGGGAACTAAGGTTACTAATCGGCTGACCTCCTAAAGATTATCATGAATTAATCCAGGCGGGCCCAATGTAATCACCACATTCCTTAAGCAGGGAAGAGGGAGGCAGAAGAGTCAGAATCAGAAAGATAGCAAGTGAGAAAGACTAATCATTGTTGGCTTTGAAGACGAAAAGGGGCCAACAGCCAAGGAATTCAGGCAGTCTCTAGAAGCTGGAAAAGGAAAATGGATTCTCCCTAGAACCTCTAGACAGGAATGCAGCCTGGCTGACATCTTATAATGATTTTATCCTGGTAAAACCCATCTCAAACGTCTGACCTCCAGAACTGTAATGTAATACATTTATGTTGCTTTAAGCCACTTAGTGTGTGGTAATATGCTATATCAGTAACAGAACTAATACAAGTGGGATGCTAAAAATGAATAGCTCTTCTGAATTATATAAAAGGCCATCTTGTATGTAACTACCCTTAAAGTATTTGGAATGGAGGGTACTGTATTTTGGGGGGTTTTTGTTCCTATTTTTAAAGTTTTCTAAAGCCTAATTAATATCTGAAATATCACCTTTCATAAATGAAATCAACAGAAGAAAAGACTTAACATATTTCTGATATGCCAGAATACATCCAATACATAAGCAATATAAGCAATGTACCAGAAGTTCTAGAGAAGCAGCAATTTTCCATTACAAGGATAAGAAAAGTTAATGTGAAAATTCCCCATTCTCTGCCAAAGACATTCAGCTTCCGTGGGGACACTTTGCCCAAACATCTTTAAAATATTCATAGTCCTAGGTTGTTTTCTCCTGAACACTTGACCCTGTCTTACTCCTGAATCCACAGCAAGTCCCATTCCACTCCACCCCCGCCTTCCTCTACCCCTCCCCTCTCTCTCTCACTGTCACACACAAATAGACATTTGTTGGTATAAACCTCAAGAGAACACAAAGTAGCTTTACTACCAACAGAAAATATAATTATCCCTAATCATTTGGATATAAAACAGTTTTAGTATATTTCAAAACCAAATAGAGTAACATTTAACTCCTGGTACCTCTACCATTAACCTCAACTACACAGCACATAGCCAAGAATGTTGATTTTTCTTTCAAACAAAATACTTCCTAGCATCACAATTCCCCTTTCTTATCCATTGGAATAGATTCTGAACAACTGACTACTTAACACCATTTGTATTCTCTTCCTAAAGTTAAACAAAAACAATAATATCTTGTTCCTATTTCCTAATAGTCTATGAAAGTATGAGCAAATATCCAATGATTAACAAAGTCAATTCTATGAAGTTATATTTTTGTCTCCATGTCACACACATAAGCCTCCATTTCCCCTCAGTGACACTGATTTTAAGACTTTGAAGATAATTTTAACCATGACAATATTTTTATATATCTGTGGAACCATCAACTATTACCAGTCGATACACAAATGAACGTTTCCCAGAACTGGTTTGTGGACAAACGTTAGTCAATAAAGTTTTCAGTAACCCCATAGTGAACTGAGGAAAAACAAGAACAAGGGTGGGTGGGTTGGTTGATTTGTGTCTCATAAAGCTACTTTTATTCAATTTAAAAGAACTTATTTATTGAAAGATTATAATGGTCCTACAGCTGGGGGTGGGAGGGTGTTAAAGTTACGAAATCAACTCAGTGATGGTCCATGAGAGTTGTTTTTCTAATGTCCTTTATTGGCAAAATAAAGTTCCACATTTGCCCACCCCCCAAGGTTTTTCATTTGTTTGTTTTTAATGCTACAGTTCTGTAAAATCCAAAAATCTGGAAGCTACCACCTAAAGAACTTTGAAAAGTTGAGCAGTAAAATATATGTTATTAAATTATACACAATTTTCATTTTAAGAGAGAAATCGACACCTATGTTTGTAAAATGTTAACCAAACAACAAAATGCCTTATTGTGATAATTATATTAGTAACAGTGAGGGTGAAAAGAAAAGACTTGAACTTTTCCGTTCACAGCCATGAACACTTATGATGAAAAACAAATCACACATGATGGCTATCTATGCCAGACTCCATTCTATTCTCTGAAATTCCCATAGGAGACTTGCAGGAATTCTGCACTGCCCATGTTTTCAGGAATTAGGCCTTTCACTTTTCTTTCTCTCTCAACAACTTCTTCTGAGAACCTAAACTGTCATAAATAAACTAAGACTTTTGGCAGAGGTACATTGTTTTGAATTACCCATCTGTACCTGTTATCTAAATATGAATTGCCATTATCCTCTTGGCAATTAAATTAACTCCAGACTGTGGCCTTCTTAAAATCCAGACAAATTATCCAATGCCCAGTGTTCGTCTATAAAGATAATGCACACTCTCTAAATTTTTCATAGTGGTAATGAAGTTTCAAGTCAAGTTTTGTGCTTTTTTTCCCCACCTCTTTACATTTTAGTGCAGACACAGAATAAGATTTAAAAACTTAAAAAATTTAAAAAGTCCCCCATCAGTCTTGTGAATCAAAGGGTATAAACAAAATATCGATTCTGAGCGTCTTGCCTATTTTAGAGCAAACGAAACTCACTATTCAGTAGTTAACGCTCAGAATCCATACATTCAAGTAGTTAATACTCAGAATCCAGGTATCTGTGTAGCTTGTGCACTATATTTCAAGCAAGTACCTGGGGAAATATAGAGTCATATACTAATAATCGTCTTTGCTATCAATTCCCTCGTACTTTTCTAACTCCCCTGATTGCACACTCCTCAAAATCACAACAACTGCTGTGGTGTGGCAAATTCTCACTCTGGATGAAGTACTTTCCAAGCACTTTAGAAGGATTATTGCATTTAATCCTCACAACTCCCCTGGGGGGAGTTATACACTGTAAATCAGGCCTCTGTGACATTGAAGGGAAACTGAGAAGTCATTTGCTCAAGATTACACAGCTAACAAGATCTAGGATTTGAACACAGGTCTCATTTGATTTATACACACACACACACATACACACACACACACACACACACACACACAAATAACCACTACACTGTATTGCCTCTTATGGAAAACCAAAGGGAGGATAAAAGGGTATTTTATGTAGTTTCCTCCAAACAGAACAAAAGTTTAGGGATCCCAAAATACCAATGCCCCAGAATTGCTGCTCCTCTTCCCTGGCTGGTCCATTTGATAGTTACTGAAGAGCAGTTCTTTGATTTTAGGGTGTAATCTTCCAGAAGCTGAGGACTATATTACTTAAACTATTATTATGTTCAGGTCCAAACCAGAAACTGAAACCTGGTATCTTGTGTATGATTAATTGTTCAACAAATCTCATTTAAGCACCACTCTATTTAAGTAACTGAAGAACTAAATATGTGAAAACCATCATTCCTGTCCTCTAGGAACTTGTGATCAAAGGTATAATGAGAACAAAGACTGCCTGCAGAAACAGTAACTAGAATTACCTAATGACCACGACTAACTTTCTTGTCCTTTTCCTCTAATTCATAATTTTCTGGGGAATGGAGGACAAGATGAACACTTTATAACTTTAAAAATGTCTAGTGGAACATACTAAACTGTGCCCCCTTCCCCTCACCCTTCCTCTGGTTTGTCCTTTCCTCCTCCACCCCAACCATTTGTACTTTTTCTTTGCCAAATCTAGATTAATGATACCAAATTAAGAGACCAGAGAGGAAAAACAAAAGAAATCAAACAGCGGAAATAAACAGATTACAATAATCTGGCCTAAAGTCTATGTGTGTTTAATTCTAGTAGTTATATAATTATGTATAGCTGCAAGACATATGGGGATAAAAAACTAATTCCAGCACCTCAAATAGAATAATTAGGACTTCCAAAATATGCAGCTTGTAAAGGGTGCCAGTAGGATCAACTTCTGAGTTGGTTCTTCATTCATTCAGTTAATATTGACTGAGTGCTCCCCAGCGCCAGGAGGTAGGTATTCACGGTGAACAAGGAAGGTATGCTCTCTGCCTTCATGGAAGTTATGGGCTAGAGAGGAAATCAATATTAAAGAGAGACACAAATAAATATTTAAATGCTGACAGTGAGAAGTGCTATGAAGGAAAAGAATAAGGTGCCTTTAAAAAGTTTAACAGACTGTCTATTAATTATACTTCAAAAAGCTGGGGGAAAAGAAAGTTTAACAGAGGTAACCCAATTTAGATAGAGTTAGCAAAAGCCTCCCTGGAGGGTTGAGGGGGAACAGAAAACATCTTAGCTGAAATGAACAGGAGTTAGCCAGACAAAGAACAAGGAGAACAATATTCCAGGGAGAAGGAACTACAGTTATATAAGCTCTGAGGAGGAAAAAGGCTTGATTTGTTAAAAAAATTGAAAAGACTAGTATGGTTGCATCAGGGAAAGAGGAAAATAGAAAAGTAAGAAAAGGTAAGAGCAGCCAAACACCTGAACACACCTAAACTGAAAGTCTTCTAATGACTTCTGATAACGTTCCAGATACAATAATAAATATCCAAAGCCCATGTCTGAAAAAAATAAGCAATTAAAAAATACAATAAATTTCCAAAATTCTCAAATGACAGACATTTGGAACTGAAAAGGCTCATCTAGTCCAATCAGCCCACACCTTTCAGATGAGGAAAAGGAGCTCCATGTATGAGATGTTGTGATCCTCCCTCCACCTTGTATGTCAGAGAACCCTTACTCCTCTAGGAGAGAGGAATCTTGCTCCTCCTGAGAGCATGTCCTACACCACATGATGAGAATATACAACACAAAAGGGACTCAAAAGCCACTGGACAGTAGTGTGCAGGATGTGGCACATGCCTAACTCCCATGGTTTCTTTCAATATGCAAACATGTGTGTGGGTGTCTGTATGCACAGGGAGCATAAGAGAATAAAAAACGAGGAGTCCAGCTGCACTTAAAACCCTTCTAAAGGGGCTACTTTGTTTGGCCCCAATGGTACCTCTTCTTAAAAGCATGAAAGGCACAAGCATCTAAACACAGAGCATGCCTCTGTTCAGTCTCATTCCTCTTCTATGGAATTGCTCACACTGCACATATACTTGCAGGCCAAACTGCCTGCTGAGAAGACAATCTGTAATTAGAAAAATGAGAAAAGACTTCTGATTAAAGTGGCAGGTTGAATGCAGTCATTTAGTTCCACCTTCCCCTAAAATGACTAAAAAAGATTTTTAAAAAGGCAAACACACTTGGATGTAGAAAATAACTACAACAATTTGGAAACTAGCAAGCAGAAGAATGAGTGGCAACTGTGGTCCAGCAGCCCAGAAGCTGAACAGAAACGAGCAGTGGGAAAAGATGGGCCACACCACAGTCGCCCCCTAGGACTCCCAAGATGCTCAGGAATGGGTGGAATTCAAGGTCCCTTATAAATGGGGGTGAAGGTGGGACTAAAAACAGGAGGATTGGCTCAAAGCCCTTTAAGGAAGAGCTTGAGTTCTATTAATAGGTCCTCTCTTCCATTTAACATAGCTAGGCAACTGGCCCTGCCCACTGGTGGAAGACTATACCTTCACTGTCTGAACTAAGGATCACCAGGTACACACTGCAGCAGGATATGCATGGAAAAGGAGAATTAAGTGAAACTTTAGCAAAGTGAATATTAAAATCCCCAGGTCCTTTTTCCCCCACTTGCTTCCCAGACTGTTGAGGGCGAAGCTTATATTCTCCAGGTGGGTTGAAAGACCCTTCTTTGGTGTATCTGACCAGCCAAAGAAAGAAAACCTAAAGGTATAATTATTGGGACCTCCCCCAATAAAACAGCCAAATGACCCTGGGGTGAAACTCACAGTAGACAAATCTCACCCTTGCACATAGAACCCTGAATTAGCTTTCTATGTCACATGTTCAAGAATTGCCAGGCGTCTAAAGAAAACCATTAATACGAATGACAGAAACCTAACACATGGGGGGGAGGAGGGTAGGAAGAAACTTGAGGTAAGCAAAGCTATACAATGACATAAAAACTTAAATAACTTTATAATATACACACACACATAAATATAAATGTAAATACTCACACACCAAAGTACACCATGAAACTTCAGAAGACTGGAGTTGCCAAACAGGATTGAAAACAAACAAAATCACCACCACCACAAAAAGCAAGTCGGATACAAAGGGTACAGAATCAAAATAACATTGTTTCTCTGTATAGCAACACTGGAAGTTTAGAAACAAATGGTGTAATGTCTTCAAAATTGTGAGAGAAAATATTTTCAACCTAGAGTACTACACCAACCATCAGCCATGAGTCTGATAAGCCAGGTTTCAAAAAATTGACCTCCAACACACCCTGGAGTAAGCTAAGAAAGAGAAAGCCCTGGAAGCTAGCAACGATCTTATACGAGAAGAAAGGCCCCCCCAGCATGATAATTCAAGGGGCCCCCAGGGATGACAGCAATGCAGCAGACCTGGACAACAACCAGTCCAGACTGGAGTAGATCAGAAGCTTTGAGAGAAATGTCACCAAGAAGACGAATTGGGTAGAATTTGACAGCAAACTTATCTGAAATTATTAAGAGAAAATTTACACAACTCAGGGGAGAGACCCGGGAATGAGTTAATGGTGAGGACATAGCACACTAACTAAATGACAAAATATGACAATGACTAACTCCAGGGAGAGTAGGGTTGAACAGGAAGGAAAAGTCATCATAATATACTACATGACAGCTATGAATAGGGTTTATAAAAGCATAATGATGTAAATGCATGGATTTACCCAAAATTATAATACTAACCATATGGGTAGGCCAGGGGCATGGAGGAAGGTAAAGATGTGTGTTGGGGTGGATGGGGAGGGAAAAGAGCTAAATCCTTATCTTCCAGAACAGAAGCCAATAGATAATGCCTGTGACTAAAATATCAAGAAGTAGCCATATAAGCACATAACTAGAATGATGGAGGTGAATACAAAAAAAAAAAAAAAAAAGGCTAAATATAATAGTTGAAAATGGAGAAAGTAACAGAGAGAGAGAACTTAGCAAGGGAATTGGAAGGGAAGGGAAGGAAGTCGCCACTGGTTTTCATAATATGCTCTATGAAATTATTTTTTTAAAAATATGTTCATATATAACCCTGACAAAAATAAAAAAGCCAAGAGATATGGAATAAAATTCAATATTCACTTCTGTATTCTTTATGGTATTATTAGAAAAAGATGTATGCCTGTATTTTATAGCACAGGTAGTGCTATAGGATTTTGGAGGATTTTTAAAGGATTATTTTGAGGTCTTTAGTTGAAAGCACATTTAATGAAAAAAATCATTCACCTGAGATCATTTTTTAGTACCTAGACACTGGCCAGACATGTTGTATAAATGGGCTAATTTGTGAACAGTTATTTGCAAAGTCAACATTCTTCCAGAGTGTTTGAAACCAGCAGCCTTTCTTATTTTTTATCTTTTATTTATTCATAACCTGCCTTACTCCCTCAAAAGAGTAAGATAGCTATCTTTTTCTTATATCACAACTTTCTCTTCAAAATAAAAGATACACAGTGAACTAGAGGATTACAGAGTGTTAATTAGAACATACTTTCAGAATAGCTAAAGAGATTATTATTCTCTTTGAAAAAGAAAAGATTTTTTTAAAAAAAGGAAAAAGGGAATAAGTGGTAGAAATAAGATAACTTGTTCTTTGTGTCCAAATATTTGGCTTGAATACAATACCAAATTTTTATTCCTTTGTGTCTTCCATGAAAGCTGAAAAGGCAAAGAAGCCATAATAAGCATAATTCACAAAAATATGCTTTTTCTTTGTTAAGTAGTTCTCACTAAAAAGCAAGACATTTTGAAATGTATTCATTTCAAAATATATAGCAAGATTCTGTGACACAGTCATCATTACCATAAAACCCTCCAGTCAAATTAAAATTCTCTTGTGTGCACTATAATTTCTTAAGCAAGGCACGAAAATTTTGATAAAAATAATGCATGTTATCTGTTTTTATTGGAATCCATTATCACTTTCCAACTAATTTGCTCCTAATATTTCCTTGGAAATCTGTACTTCAAAATAGTGGTTTGAAGGAACGCAACACGTTATTTCAACAAAATGATAAATGTATTGTGAAACATTATATTTGATTATCAAGCTAAAGCACTGCAAATGGCCAACACAGAACCCAAATTCACCCATAAGATTCCATCCCCAGAATAGTCCTCTGACACCCTGAAGGATACCCGTGCATGACAAATCCTCTGAGGCCTCTAGACCTTAAAAATTAAAGAGCCATTCTAACTAACACACTTTGATTTTCCAAAGAAGTTTTGTTGTTGCTGTCATTGTTCTTCAAATTAACTAATCCTCAAGTGGGCTCCAAGCCATCCTGAAGAATGTTTACAAGTACAAACATCTTAGAATTGAAAGAGACCTTAAATACCATGACACTTCAATCTCTTTTCCTTGAGATGCAAAACTGTGGCACTGAGTCATTGTTCACAATTGTCACTCAGTTGACAATTCATGGTTAATTCAGAGTCTCCTAGAACCCAACCTAGTATTCTTTCTGCAATAACACATTACACAATCCAAAAGACCAGTACAATTGCTATCTAATACTTTTAGCAACCAAAATTAAAATACATATTTTTAATAGATAGTTTTTGTTCATAGTCACATATAAGGGGATGTTATATCCTCACACAAAATGAAACTAGGATTCTCTTTACTGTTCAAAAGACAGACTATCCAATTATAGCTATAATATTACTGAACCAGAAGTATATCTCCAGTTTATCTTCCCACATCAGGTTAGTGATTTGTTTGGTGTGCACAAAGTATTATTACAAATTGTCACAGAATGGGGGCTATTGCTAGCTTCCCTCCTGGTCCCACCAGATCATAAAGGGTAACAAGTTTGGGTGGGGAGGTACAGGGAGGAAGGGAGCACAGTACATGCAGTTGGAGAGCTGTTATATCAGGTAAGGCTTTAAGATCCATCAACAGACCCTATTCACTAATTGAAAGCCCTGGCAATCAGAAAGTAACTCCTTGGACAGTGAAAAGACTGGAGTATCAAAGAGCTGATGTTAATTTTAGGTAGCACTTACATGAAACACTTACATTCTCATCTTACTTTTAAAAAGAAAAGGATAAAGATAATCAGAAAGTTCAGGAAGCAAATAGAGGAGTAGACAAGGTCCAAATTGAGGTATATGCTGAACTGGACAGACCTACTTATCCAGACAAGAGTAATTTGAGTAGGTAGAAATGTCAAGTCATTAATTTGTTTAGGGATCTTGGTTACTGGTTGATTACATTAGGAATGTATGTGGCTGCAAGTAACAGAAAATTCACTTTATGGTGCTTTAAACCAGGTGTCAACAAACATAAAGGGCCAGAGAGTAAACATTTTAGGCTTCTGGGCCATACAGTTAGTCTCTGTTGCAACTCTGTCATAGCATGAAGACAGCCACAATCAATACATGGCTATATTCCAATAACACTTTGCTCACAAAAATAGGCAATCAGCCCATGGGTCATTATTTGCCAACCACTGGTTTAACCCAAATGCCAACCCCTGCTTTAAACAAATAGGACTTATTTAAAAAGCTGGCCTTTTCCCTAAGGTAGTAAGAAGGCCACAGCAGCTCTAGATGTCACATTTCTGTTCAAGAAGGGAAAAAAGCAAAGGGTAGGTGGAGGAGGAAAGCTGAGTCAGCCACATCTGTCCAATTTCACAAAAAGCCAAAGCTTTCCTAAAAGCACCTCAAGCAGACATTAACCCCCCTCCCCCAATAAGATCACTGGTCAGAACCAAGATACACAGCCACACCTAGCTGTAAGAGAAGCTGAGAAAATGAGGAATAAAACACAACAGTATAAGTGGCTTAGACAAATCATCATTCATTCATTGACTGAGGCTAGACACATGGCTGCCTCAAAACTAGGGTTCTTTCAGCAAGAAGGGATAAATGACTACTGAGTATACAATTAACAGTATTTGCCCCACTGGACTTTTTTATATTTCTCTGTTGGTCTAATCTGCTCAAAGAAAATAAAATGTGCTTTCTTAGCTTTGAACTAATGATTCACATGGAGATTGAGAAAGGTTACACGTTTTGTGGGGGGTGGGTGGCAATAACCAAATAAGAGTGAATCTACCTCTAGCTCCCTAAAAGTAGTGATTTAACAGGAGGAGAGTGGGAATGAGAAATCTGAATGGCAGCCCTGGCAGACCAGCTTTGTAGCCTTAGCCAAAACACTTAACTTATCCATGCCTCTGTTTCTCCAACTGGAAAAATAAGGTTGTTAAATTAGATGTTCTCTAAGGTCCCTTGAAGTGCTAACATCCTATGTTGTCTGATTAAGCAAATACAGCATAAAGTATATAGTCAAAATTTCATTCTAAATATAGTAAAGCCCAAAGTACGAATGTGAAGGATTCCCAGAGTGAGTAAAGTCTTAAACTAAAGAAGAAAAAGATATTACTCAAATAACTTTTCACACATTGCTAAAAGACTGGCATTCCATTTAATCCTTCCAATTTCCAAGAAAACACACGTGTAACAAGGGTAGTTAACTTTTTTAAAACACTATAAATGTGTCTTGTAAAAATTATACTGTTTCTTACAACAAACTTAAAATAGTTCTCAAGTCCAAAATGGTAACTGTTCTGCTAGACAACGAACTTGGGATGCAGGAACCCCCTCCCCCCAATAGGCACAAACCCCAAATAAACATCGCAAAAAATAAAGTGGTAGTAATTCTATTTGCTTCTGATATGCTCCCTCAAATGATCACCCTTTCAACAGTGCATTGGAAGTTAATCAAAACATAGTCCAGATCACTGAGGTTCCTTAAGAAATGTGTTTTTCAAAAGGAATCCAAATAAATAACTCTTTCAGCAGTTTGAGCAAAACAGAAAAAAAGGAAGAAAAGAAGAGAGGCAGAAAGAGAAAGGGAAAAGAAGTTTGGGAGGAAAATTCTATTTAGCGAAAATGCTCCCATATTTTTCTGATAAGTTTTCTAGTTTTATATCCATATAACAGAGATAATCAAATTCTTTTGAATAAATTGGTCATAATTCATCTTTAAAAAATCACCACAAATCAAGCGAAAGCTCTAACAAGCAAAGAAATTAATGCAGAATATTTTTTTAATTTAGTGCATTTAACTCAGTATTTAAAGACTTGAGAATGAACAAAATTGAAAAACTATTACTTTATTATTTTAGAAAGAATGTAATTTGTTGAGATTTAATTTAGTTGAACACCAATTTTTTTTAACAACTGATAAAATACACTTATCATTAAATTTGAACACATATATGAGAGAGAAGTTTTTAAGAAGAGGCCAAATAACAGCCTCAGAGTAATCAAATGATTACTGTATGGCAAGAGTGAAAAAAAAGGAAGGAAGGAAGGAAAAAAGGAAGAAAGGAAAGGTGAGAGGGAGGGACCACCAGACAGAGATGCAGGGGCCACTGCAGGCTAGCAGGAAGCCCTCAGTTCTTGCACATTTAAGAGTGAATGCTTTATTCAGTGACCAATACCACTTTGCTACTGCCAGAGTAGATAAGAGACATCCTTTCAGTAAGAATTCCACAAGGATTCTGTCCTGTAATAGAACAGGCAGCAGTTCTCAATCTTAACATACCAAAGGGGTTAGCAGGGGTTTCCCCAAATGCCCGTTCTCAGACAGATGAAAGAACTTCTTTTGAAAAATGCTGGAGCTTTTCACCTCTGCAAGGACTGTTTCCCCATATATTGTCTGCCATGGCCGTCTCAGTGTTTTAATCATCCCCCAACCTCTTCACCATTTGTCATTTACACCAACGTACAATAGGAAAATACATTTCCAGACCTGCCTCAGCATGTCCAGGATGGGATGCACTCCCACCACTCAAACCGCTTTAGACAAAAATGTGCAAAAGGCATCGCTTGACCCATTTATGCAAAAACACACAAACTAAGTTTAACCTGAAATGTCCTGAACACTTCATGTGGTCATTTCCATCCTTCCAGCCTCATAACATCAATGATTGAGAACTTAAGAGGGTTTGGGTCATATTTATTTATTTATTTTAAACCCTCATGTCTCTCACTTTCCTCGCAGGAACCTGTGACTCTTGCATAGCATAGTAGCTGTGACCCCGCATTGGAAGGAGGTATGATCAAAGGCAGCCTGGCCAGACTTGGGAAAACATTTCCACTGAGAATGGACATACTGCCTGTCAAAAGGTTATTCCCACCGCGTTGGGGGCAGCAGATCACGTTACTCCAGAGTAACAACATGAAAGGGCAAAATCTGGCCATAGTCACCCACATACGTGTTTTTCTTTCCAACAAGGGCAAATGGGAGACACCAGCCTGAACAGAACATCCTTCTTATCACTTGAGGGAGGTGAGTGGGGGTGGGGAGGGGGGCCTTTCCCTAATCAATACAGCTCCTAAGCTGCAGCCACTGTTTAATTCCTTTTATATTTTTCTTTTCATTCAGAAACAGCTCACATTCAGCAAGACTTTTCTGTCTTAAACTTTTTTTTTTTTTTTTTAAATACAAACAATAACAAGCAATATTCTGTGGAAGACAAAATAACTTTGGAGGCGTAAATCTTAATGTCAATGACAGGAAGGCTTTGGTGAACCATTACCATAAATCTGACAAACGCTAATTTGATGGGTGGCTGTATCTGTCTGCTGCACGGCCAGTCTAGACAGTCTATTGAGAAATCCTAAAACACAACTGTTTGTTCCCTGTAACACCATCTGGATATGGCAATAAGCGCCGACCCAGCGCCATTCACACATGGATCAAAGCACATGCTAATGCTATCATGAAGTCATACACATAAAAAATTCAATCTGAGAACTCGAAGCAATTTTCCTAAGTCTTCAGTGAAGAAACCCCAGACTTAGTGCGACTCAAGCTAAGTGCATGAAGGGGGGAGAGGGGGGAAAAAAGGAACCGAATATTTAATGAGCTTGGGCTTCCAGAGGAATGTTAGGCCACCCATTGTATTGGAAAAGGCTCATGTCACACTTCAGTCATGGTACCCGTCAGGGTGCCCCTTTACAAAAATTGATCTGAGGACCTTTGTAATTACCTGTTTCAGCTGGGGGTGGGGGTGGGGGTGAGAGGGTGAATTCATGACAAGAAATAAAAGAAGGGATCCAAGGTATAAATCTAACATTATATTATACTGGTCTAACATTATATTATACTGGTAGAAATTTTCAATATTGCACACAATATTAAAAACCTTTCTCATTAAACTGCACTGTGGCATTAGATCAAAGAATCAAAGGCCTCCTATTGAACTCCTTTAAATATTACAAACATAAGAGCAAGTCTGGCTGTGCATAAAATAGAAACAAAGCCAATTTTTTTGTCTACCCTCATCCTATAGCTGGCTGGAGAGAAACATTGCTTGAGAAATCTCTACCGTGAGTCAAATAGAAAAATCTTGACTTCTCCCAAATATTTAACAAGGCATAAATGAATACTAGTCCCTATGAAGGAGATCTGACAGGAATTTTTCAGTAAATCTGTTACTCCTTTAAAACTTTCAGCTACTCTTTCAAAATGTATCACTCAACAGCACCACTTCAATTGCAAACCATAGAGGCACTGTTTCTTCCTCACCGCCCTGTGATCCAAACTTCCCAATGAGATAGGAAGTTCTTCCTACAGGGGTGTTTCATTCCATTATGTACTTCCATAAGTAACTTTGATTCATGTGCTTTTTGGCTAGCTTATATTGTCTTCTATCAGTACCTAATATTAACAGAAGAACATAACGAAAAATATCTTATGAATTTGTTATTATTACACCTATCTCTGTTTGCTGGGAGACACTAAATATTTAGGCTCCAAATTTTCACATAGTCAGCATAAGCTATGCACAAATTCCCACCAGTATATTTTATTGTACAGCAGTTACAATAATTGTCTCTACATTATGTGTATATGTATGCGTGTGTCCAGACACACGTACAGTACAACTAGTTGAATCTCTAAAATGTAAATGTATTAATCATGCCATGGTGGATGATTTTAAAAAGTAACAGCAAAACCTATCAGAAATTGCATGCTATGACTAGGTGCTTCAACTATCACAGGTTGTAGCTAATGTTGCAAATTTCAAGTTTATATAGTAGCTAAGGCTACTATAGCTCATATCCATAATAAGCTAAGCACAAAATAACTGAAACATTACATTCCAATTTTTAAAATATTTTAAAGTAAAACCAGAAGCCAGATCAAGTCTATAATCATTTTACAATTCTAGATATAAAATCAGTAAAGAAACAGAGAAATGTAAGATAAACAGTTAAGCCACAGTTCTAAAATTCAGCTCAATTTGAAATGAAGACTTCTCCTTCCAAAGTATTTCATAAACAAAATATGTTTACCTTCTTCTCAAATGGAATATTAGTAACAATGCTTTTGTTTCCTCAAAAAAAAAAAAAAAAAAAAAGAAAGGAAAAAAACCTACGAATTTTATCCTACCATTCCATAAACTCTTCCCTAAAAATATCTTAAAATAAGTTCAGGAAATATACCAACTGCCAATTGACTATGCAAGTTTCCATTTCAAATGATGATAATAGAATGTTGGTTATTTATATTTAATGTAGAGAGTTAATTATTACAACATAATCTGGATCACAAAGAAAAACAGAAGAACAGCCTATTTTTCTGTACTGCGTGTTTCCCAAAGGACCCACGAAAAAAATAATATAAGAAGGTAACCCACCCTTCCCCAATTATAGCTTTATTCCCTCAACCTTCAAGTAAATAAAAAACTGTAAAGATATTAGCCATCTTGGTCTACAAGCAAGTTAGTACACACCAAGATATGTTAGCAGAATTAAAAAGTATTCCATTTGCAAGGCATACACGTAGACCTGTAGGAATAAAAAAAAAAAAAAAACATGTTCACACAAATGTACATCTCAGATGAACCACCATAACAATCAGATGTTACCCTAGGTAGAATTAAGAGAAAAAAATACTGATGCAAAATAAGTGAGAAATTATAATCATTCCTGTTAACCATTTTATATATTATATAGACTTTTTACAAATATAATTAGAAATCTATATGCCATTCTCCATGTTAGACTGACTAAATTACAACTGATAACCATGTTGTCTACCAGTAATGGCTTTCTTTCAGGCTGTGTCTATAATTCTGTAAGTTTAAAAGGGGGAAAAAAAATCACCCAAACATTGCTTAATGTAGCTAATCAAGCATTTTCAAAATTAGACTGGGAAGGAAATGTTAGGCAGTATTTGCAATGATTAAAAATTGTTGCAGTAGAACAGTACTGCCATCTACCGACAACTGTTTAATAGTGCCTGGGGAATGTTTCCAAGGGCAGTCTCCAATTTATTTGTATCTAACCAAATACAAATGCAGAGAGACACTGTGCAAGGAACCAGAAAGAAATAAAATCCAGATTCCCCACAGTTTTATCTCTGACTTTTAAAGAGGTAATATATTGTCTTTTTCCTTTTAATGCTTATCATGATTTTTTTAAATTTTTGAATTGTTAAAATACAGTGACCCACAGACCAGTTATTTCTTAGTAATTAGCATCCAGCCAAGAAGATGGCTGTGCCTGTATCTATGAAATGCTCATGCTCCTAAAGACAATTCTTTTCAATACCACAAATATTGTATCTCTTATCCCTTATGTATAATTAGAATATATCTTCTAACAAAAGCCATTCACAAACCTGCATATGGATGTATTCATTTATATGTCAATCATAAAAGCATCCACAGTACCACCCAGGAATCACTTTATTTGGGGTCACCGTGGGTCCAAGCCTGTCTCTGGATTCCTGTGTAGCCTTACAAACCCCTCAGGGAGGGAGCATGATGGGAAGTCATGGTGCACACTGACATCCTAGAGTTGTCAGAACTCGATAAAAATCTATGCGTACCAGACAAGACTGTGGCAGCATCATTAGTGAGAAGAGCCTTTGCACACCTTTTACAGTGCTCAAGAAGATACCTGTTAGATGCTTTATACAAGTTCTACAGATTTCTTAGTAGTTTAAAAGTAGATGTCAAGTAGGAAAATATACAATATAAATATTCTTTAAAGCAACTTGGACCCAAATGATGGAGCAACTGAAGACAGCAAGTCTTCTATCAGTGTACATGGATGCTGCATTCCATTAATGACTTATATATAATTATGGGCTATAGATTTTAACATTTTAGAGAAAAATTGTGGCTGCTTTTTTTTTTTTCTAAAACAGTAATCTGAAAACAGATTACAGACAGAAAACATGTAAATGACAGATTTTAAAAAGGATTTAGTCTCCACTAACATAGCCCTTTTAGGCCACATAATTGAAGAACTCCAAAGAACCACAAAATAAACCGAAAACCCCAGACATAAAGAGATCCACTTATTAATTAAAAGCAGCTCTCTTTCGCTATTAAAATAAGGTTGGCCATGCATACTTTATTGCTGTCACAATCTCACATGAGGCAGTATTCAAAACACATAAAAGTAAAGTTGAATAGTTCTCTATGTAGGGAATGGAGTTAAGTCATGTCTGCTTGCACAAAACTGTTTTGCAAAGCAGCCATATACAGAGGATCAGAGTGGAAGAAAAAAAAGACTAAAATGCATCAAATCTCAAATTCAATGCTCTTCTTTGGTAAGGACAGTGAGGTGTGCTGTGGAAAACATGAGTTGAACCAGGAAAGGCCTAAAACTTTCCCTTTTTTAAAACTAGAAATACAAATCAAGACAATCACCATGAAAGAAAGAGGCAGGGAACTAATTAAATAAATTACATACTAATTAAATACAAGTTATTTGGGGACTTTTTTGTAAGATTGGGTTTTGTTTTTAAACACAAAAAGTCTGTAGCATACTGGTTTATCTGTGAGAAGAGGTAATGGGAGAGGGAGAGAAAAAAAGGGAAAAAAAGGAAAAGAAACAGAACAGTAATTACCAATATTTCATAATGTGGTTTTTTAAGAATTTCCAAAATTCACATTAGACATATTGTGGCCAAAAAGTTCACTCCTCATACTAACTGTTCCTTAAAAGCTATGGGTAAACAAACAGTAAAATCAAGAACTAAACAGAAAAAGATAAAATTTGTTCTTCCATATTTAATATTCATTTCTTCAGGAACTGGATAATCTATTGGTATCTTAGAAGAATAAACACCTTTCTTTGCAGTGACCCTCTGAATGTCACAGCATACCAAAATTATTTATGGTCTTTAAAAGTATGGAAAAAAGGAATTCCTATAATAGATTATAAAAACAAAATATACTATCACGTTATTTTATGGGGTACTAATAACCATGTAAGTATTCCAACGGTATGGTAACAGCCATATAATTACAATGCCTAGTTATTTATGTCTAGTAGATTATATAGTACTAAAGAATGTTACCTGTTACCATATGTAGACATTTGTGGTTGGCAGATGTGGAAAATACTTTACCATAAAGGTCAAAATTGGCTTAGAAATTGACCCAGCATACAAACATGATTTCATTATCTCCATCTCCCTTCCCTACCTCCATTTTGTTTGCTTTTGCTGTGGATGAAAGAAGGAAAAATAGACAGAAGCTTCTAAAGGAGATATATAGCTTTCCAGTCAATGGTTTATCTAAGTGGAATCTGCTACTGAACTTTATTCAGCTGGTTTCTCCCCAAAGCACATCCTCACTAAACCTTCTGTTTGACACGTTTCATTACCTTGAAAAATTCTGGCATGGAATTGATATATTACCGGTCTTAAGTTAGAAAGGTTCTTCTTGCTTGATTTTGTAATAAAATAACAAGCAGCTTCACACCCATCCTACATTTCATGGTATTACGAGACCTTAAAGAACAGAGATTCCGACGCTGCATGCTAGTTCCACTTTCCTACAAGTTTGTTTACTAGTGAAATTAAACAGTCAATCTCATGTAATTTCCCTCTGAAATTAGCAACGGCCCCCGGCAAGAGATAAGAGACAATGCAATCATATAATTTATTAGTCTTTGTTTAGTTTGGGGAACTAATGGTGACCAATAAATCGTGTGATCTGCCTGAAACACCCCTTTGCCTTGGTAAGATTCACAGTGCCGAATCTAGTCCTGGCACTAAGATTGATAAGTCCTAAGAGTGAAATCAGTAGACATGTGTCTTTTATATTTTTCCTTTAATTCTGAATAAAATTCCAGAATTTAGGGCAGTAAAAAGCACTCCCCCACCAAAAAAAAATCTGACATTTTCTTTCTGCCGAAAGTCTAATTTCTCTTTCTCCAAATTGCTTCACCATATGGAAGGAAAGAATCTCCACCTTTTATCTTCAATCTGTATCACAGTTTGGGCATATATGAGAAGTGTGTGTTCACTTTTACTTTTCTTCTTTAGTTTAGAACTAATTAACAACTTTCTTGCATGTTAAGACCCAAAATACGCACCTCAAGAATTATGGTACATTTCACACAGGTCAGAAGACAAGCATTATGGAAATGAAATGATTTTATGATGACTTTGCTTTAATAGGGGTTTTACACAGGGGCTTTCCTGGGAAGATGTCCAGGCAAACTGTGTCCAAAGCTCAGAATGAAGGGAAAATTCACCTTGATGTAACATAGTTGAAGAGGGATTTGCTGATTTGTCATTTTAAATGAAACACAAACTTCAATTCCAGCCCAGTTATGAGAGTATTCCTTTGTCCTCTTAACAGATTTTTCTTTTCTTTTTCCTTCCTTTCCTTTCTTTCAAATCTTACAATTGAGAAACCACTTAAAAAGCTGATGTGTACACACGCACACACCCATCTTCAAACAAGGGTTAATATAATAAGAGTCCAGCTGGTTCAAGAAAAAAATATATCCAAAACAATCCCACTCTTAAGCATAAACTTCACACACAGAACTAGATATAAACAAATCACATTTATAAGAATAAATAAAATCTCTGTCAAACTTAAAATGGGAACAAAAAAAGAAGTCATGGGGGCCCAGATAAGTCATTTTTAGGTTATTTGGCCAGAAACACATACGCTCGTGCGTACGCACACACAAACATACACATAGTTTTTCATTTGGAAGTTTGGAACAATTCTGAACAATGAAAAGGCAAGAGAAATTTATGCAACTCGGGAAACACTCCTCCTGTGCCAAATAAGCATAAACAAAATAAATTCTAAAAGCAAATTTCAAATACTAGAGGATGGGAAGTAAAAATGAGCCAAGCTTGAGTGAAAGATCAATCCTGAAAGGATAAGAAAGCAAGTTCCTCTTGAACTCCATCGAATCTCACATTTCTAAGAAGCACAATTCAGTTATTTGAGCTGTCCTTTAAACAAAAATTTAAACTTAAAGAGACAGCATAATTAAGTCAGCCCCTTAGGATTTTGTTCAAAAACATAACACTGATTACTTTCACCTAAAAGATTTAGGAATATGATATACACCTATTATGTGCCCATAATAATGAAAAATAAATATACATGTATTTAAAAATAAAAAAGATTTAGGAATAGAGTGTGGCAACAAGCGGCACCGTGCTTTAAAAGGAGCCCCCTAAAACCATCAAAGCTGATATTTTGTTTAGTAAATGATTTGGCTAGGATTCACCACACAAAAAACAAAACACAACCCAAAAAACCCCAAAAATATTCGAGCTGCCTATTTGGACACTACAGTGCTTGTTCCACAAAAGTCATCATGGTGTTCTAGGAGCTTCTCATCTAGGTTAACACTGACACTGCTGGTCAGCAATAAATCCAAGCTATGCTCGTCACACAAGCACATTAAAATCATCACCTTAAATGGTATTAAAGTACTTGTACTGTTGGGAAGTAAGGAATGGGGTGAGGGGAGGAGCAGGGATATGGATTCTCTTTCCCATTCCACTCTCTGCTGCTCTTTCTTATCTTCCCAAAGAGGAAGAGCAGTTGGAAACTTTTCACCCACCCAGTCATAGTGGAATAAAGTTGGAAGGCACTAGTGAAAAATGGGAAAACCCTTCCTTCCCCGTTCCTTTATCCCAAGCCTTGACGTAGGTATAATTCGTGAAAGGTGACACGTCATTTGGGAGTCAAGCTGGGCCTTAAAATGATCACGCATCATGTTATCAAGAGGCAGTGACCATTGTAGGGGAAAACATCCTCCATCCTCCTTTCATGAGAACAGTGAACCATCCTCCCGTCATAAACGAAAACTACCTATTTTCTTATAAAAACTGAAATCACTTTAAAATTTTACATTCAAAATAGCTTAGTTAAAAAGACTACCTAGGAGATGTTCATGTTTTGTGCAAATATAGAGGGGTTAAGGAATAAGAAGTAAAATTCTGAACTAAAGAATATTTTTGATAATTTAATGGTACCTTTACTGTGGCACTTTAGAGTTCACACAGTAGGCCAGGGGTTTAGAAGCTAAATTTTAATGTGATCACAGAGCCTCTTAAATAGGTCACTTTACAGATATAAAAAAGCACTAAGCATAGACTTACATTAGACAGATTATTGGCACTTTCAGAAATAAGCCTGCTAACAGCATTATTTAAATATGAAAATAACAGACCAGGTGTGGTGGCTCATGCCTGTAATCCCAGCACCTTGGGAGGCCGACACAGGAGGACCATTTGAGGCCAGGAGTTTGAGACCAGCCTGAGTCACATAGCGATGAGACCCTACCTTTACAAAAAAAAAATAGAAAAATTAGCTGGGTGTGGTGGCATGCACCTGTAGTCCCAGCTACTCAGGAGGCTAAGGCAGGAAGATCACCCAAACTCAAAAAGTTGGTGGTTGCAGTGGGCTATAATGTCACCACTGCACTCTAGCCCAAGCAACAGAGCAAGACACTGTCAAGGAGAGGACAGGAAACTCAATGAATTTTACAGTTCTTAAATCAAAGCTCCTGAAAACAGATCCAAAGGGCATATGCCTGAGAACTTACTATGTCCTAATTAAATGATATAAAAATACTTGCAACACAGTCATTTCAAGAAACTTAGACTCTAATGAGGCAGTAGATCTAAACAACAAACTTAACACGAGGCAAAATGGACCAAGTACTAATATTGTGAACAAATAGCAACTATGAGAGCACTGGTGATGGGAACAGCTTCTGTGACACGAGAACCGAAGGCATCTCAGGAGGAGGTTATAAGAACGCTGTAGCATTTGAGCAGTGCCTTGAATGTTGGGTGCATTCCAAGCAAAGAGTACAGCATAAATAGAAGCAGAAGAATAAAAATTCAGGGCAGGGTCCAAAAACAGATGTGGCTGGAGCTTAAATTATATTAGGATAAAGTGTGCTTGTGGCCGTGCAATGAAGGGACACAATGACACTTAGGAAGTTAAGACTCAGCCGAGCGGAGTTAAGAGGAGTGTAAGGCGATAATGAGGAAGCCAGAGTAACTGTCCAAGCCAGAAGAGATGTAGGCTGAACTCCAACAGTGACAGTGGGAACACACTGTGGTGACCTTCCACAGCAGAAAGGACATGCCATCTGACTAGATGGCTATGTGAAGAAGAGGGTTGAGACAAGGATGACAGGGAAGATGGTATCACAACTGAGATAAGGCACAGGAAATGGAGTTGAAGGAGGAAAGAAGGAAAGGGAGTTTAATTTTGAAGAATATGGGTCTGAGGGGCTAGGACAGACATGTTAATACAGCCAGTGGGTGGAATGAGAGATTAATTAGTTGATCGATTGATTGATTTCACATCTGCCACTATCCAAAAGAATTTCAAATGGCTCAACTATGAATACAATTATATGGAAAAATATAAATAACTATAAATCAGCATCTGGGCTCAACATTCAGAGATTGGATTGTGAAACTCAAGAGGGATCTAGGGACTGAAACTGAAAACTTGGACATCGTCAGTGTAAAAATGATAGTTGTCACCACCCCTTGAGAGTGGGAGTGGTGGGAAGGGAGAAAATTTTCATTTTTTTACTTTATAACAAGCTTTTATTGTTTGAATTTTTATCAACAGCACATACTAGCTTTTGTGATTTTTTAAGCCAATATTTTTTAAAGAAAAAAAAATTAAACGAAATGACTGAAGCCATAAGAACAGATAACATCACAACTTTACTCCTCAAATATGTATACTTAATATTTACAAGCACTAGGTTGAACACTGTGAAAAACACAAAGGTGATTCCAACCTGAGTCCTGTGTTTATCTAGTGGGAAAACTGAGGTATTGGAATAAAACGTGATTCAAACTCCTCCTCTCCCACTGACTGATAGTTATATGGGTGAGTTCTTATTCTTTCAAGTTTAACTTGCCCCCCACCTCCCACCACTGAATATGAGACTTAAAATATACCTCATAGGGTTGTTGTAAAGATTAGAAAAGTTAATGTAGCTAAATCACCTAAAGCACACAGTAGGTATTCAATTGAGAGTCCTCAATTTTTCATCATTCTGCCAAGACGGGGAAACTCAAAATTTAAGAGTCAGGTGGAAAAAGAGACTGAAAAGGAGTTGGTCAGAGAGACTACAGGTGAAAGAAGATGGCACCATGTCATGGAGATCAAGGGAGAAAAGCAAAGTGCCTTTAGTCATCCACTGGACATAAATTTCCACCATTTAAGACGTGCTGGGGTGGATAGCTATACCAAAGGCGGTGGAGAGAGAGGTAGATTCTTTGGCAACTAGGAAAGAGGTCCTTGCTGACTCAAGAGGACAGTTCCAGCAGAACAGCAGAGGCTGCCACTTGGCCAGAGGACTAAGGAATGAGTGGGTGGTGGAGAGTGAAAGTAGGAACAAGACACAGGTGTCCGGGAAATCTGTAACCAAGGGAATGAGAGGCTCTTGTGGAGATAAGATTTCAGGCAAGTGAAGTGGCTCATCGGACAAAGGGAGAAGAGGTCATGCAAAGGGAGAAAGTGAAGACAGGGAGGAGGGGGCAGAGTTCATTGTGTGAGGCCCTGAAGCTGACCAATGAGTGCCCAAAGTGGAGAGGCTGATGTTGGGCAGAAGTAAGAACACACCACTGAATCAGGAAGAAAGTGCAAGAAATGGATATAAAAGATGGATAAAGGTTGGGGTATAAAGGAGAGCTGAAGAAATTCAATTTCATCACCATCTACTATGTCAATGAAAAAGAAAGCAAGATTACTAGGGAAGCTAGGAAAGCAGATGGAAATGGGATCCCAGACAGAAGCAGGGTCTAAAACTAAAAGGACTTTCTCAGGAGCAACAAGGTGCCAGCAGAGGCAGGTAGCACACATCAATACTAAGCACTCAGCCCAGAAATATGATTTCCTCCAGCGATTTTCAGTGACCTGGTAAGTACACATGGAAATGAGGGCTGAGGGAGGCAGATGGAATCGTTGGTGAAGCAGGAGCTAAAAGAGCAAGGGATTCTAAGGATGCCAGGAGGCCAACAGCTGATATGGTGGACTAGGGAGGTCAAGCCCTAACGGGTGAGGAGGAGGATGGGACTGAAAGACAGGAAGAGGAAGAGGCAGAACATGGCTGTTCAGTGGCTTTCGGATGAAAAACAAGCAGGTTTAGAGGGAGTGAGGAATGAGCAGGCGAAAGAATAGGAGGCTGTGACCAAAGAAGGACAGCTCAGAGTTTGAATCCTTGGAAATGGGGCAATCCCAGGCCATGCAAAGACCTGGAGCTGGCTCCTTAAGAGGAATGAGAAACTCTCAGAATCGAGAGGCCAGGCGTTCAGCCCGTCATAAAACTGGAAGCTGAGGTTACCTATGATATTGGCAGAAGACCCACTGCAGTGAAAAGAGCCTTGAAAAAACTCTAAAGGGGGAGAAAACAGGAGAAACAGAAAAAATAAAATTTTCTGAATAGATTATTTTCAAAGACTATTAAAAATGAGGTTTCATTAGAAATAATACCTTGCTTCTAGTCTTTTTAGATTGGGTCTTATTTATTTTTAAATAACAATAAATAAAACCTTTCTAATTTAAACAAAATCCATGTCAGGAAAAGCCATTCCACCATTCATATGCTTTCAACTAAAGCAACATATCAAGAACTGAACTTTTTCTTCTTGGCCTCAACCTATCTCAAACAACATGGCAAAATTACTCACAATAACTGAAGGAGAGAACATTGAGTCTGTCAGCACTTAGGCCAAGTTGTCTGAGCTCATCTTCTCCCTTCATCCAGTTGGGAAGAAAAGGGACTGATGACAACAAGATCGCTCAGCAGCTTGCTGAAGCAAAGGTGCGCTGCGGCACGTCCTCCCACACAAGCAAGGTAGCGTGACTAACGCGACCTAATCTTCACTGCGTTTACACAGCTCTTTCGTATCTATTACCTCTCTTAATCCTCACCGGCATTCTGGGAGGCTGCTATTACTATGAGCATCTTTTTATAAATGAAAAAAGAGACTTCTGGAGCTGGAACACTTGCTTAAAGTTGCTGAATCTGGCAGTAAACATCTTCCCACTCCAGAATTCAGCTCTTTCCACTAAATCACACACCCTGAAGTCACTGCAAGGGCCAGATGGACAGGGGAGAGCTCAGTGGAACAAAGAAGGGCAGGCCCCTCTGCACAGATGGCCTCACCTCTCATGCCACATCAACTGGGGCTGGGCAGAAGTCAGCTTGTCCTGTAAATCCTGGGTGCTAGGTGTCATTCTCTCCTTAGCAAGCGAGGCCACAGAGAAGCCTAAATGCTCCTGGGTCACTCTCGAGGTCACATGGGGCAGCTAAAATGCCAGGCAAGGTAAGCACCATCAACAAGTATTCCTTAGCAATACTTAAGTTGCCACTTAAGACAATTGTTACATGTTAGAGTGCACTGAACAATTGTCAATGTGCTCACAATTAGTGAGAAGACAAGAAAACCCAGAGTCAACATGGAAATCTAAAATGACATATCACTATTTCAGAGCTGCAGAAACAAAACAGTAAGATAAGAGGATGGGATGGGAAAAGCAAACCACATCTTCTCAAACCAAGAGAGACGCAAGATAGACTAGGACGCACATGTCTGCAGCACCAGAGAACCCTCAGCACCTGAAAATTACCAGAAAGAGAAAATCATCAGAGATCTAATTTCTAAGGGCACTGATTCCAAATATATTCCACTTCCAGTCTGCCTCATACAATCTCTGATCCCTCTAAAATTAACCATAGAAACTCAGCCTGGTGTCAACTAACCCTGGCAAAGCATTCGATGGCAGGCCACATTTTATCACAGAACACAACAATCTGAAAAGGATCCCTGAGACACACATTGCTATAGAACTGTTGAACCAAAATTGTAACTAAATCACTAAATTCTGCATAAACCACAGGGCAGAATAGGTTCAACATTCAGAATTAGCTCAAACAGATTAATTTACTCAGATAACTGGGCAAATCTCATCTTTTGTGAATAGTAAGAAGATAGGGTAGACAGCCAGCTTAAGGTACCATATATGCAAAACTGTATTACCAGATGATGGCTGCACAACTCTGTAAGTACTAAAAAGCCAGTAGATTGCACGTTCATGAGTGAATTGTACGGCATATGAATTAAAAAAGAAAGTATTGCCAGAGATTGTAGATCTATTAAACAGTCTTTTCTAGCAGTATTTCTTTGTTTCATCCTAATTTTCTGGAAAATAAATGTCACTTTTCCATCACTTCTTCTGTCTACCTTCAGGACTCATCTTGTTCTGTTTGTGACATTTGGATTTCATCCGCTTGCTAACATCCTGACATTTCTCACCACTCTGCACGCTCCCACATACAATGTATCTGGAGCATCTCTCTCCTTTATGCACCCACTGTTACTATTTTACATATTTAAAAAACACATAGTTTGAGGAAATTAATCCATTTAAATTTCCTTTTCAAATTCAGATTGTGAATTACTATTAGAAATTAATTAGGCACTCTAGCTCATGTCCAGTGGACTCTTATTAAACTATAATTAGTCTTCTTAACAGGAGGATCCTTTCTGCTCTCTGGTGATATTAATAATTCCAACCATGAGTCAATAAATTAAAGGGACTGGAGAAAGAAAATATCTAGTTAGAAAGTTATTACATTCAGAGATACTTTGAGAAGAGCATTTTAACCGGGAGAATTTAATATAAAAATATAAAGAATGAGTTAGACAGGGGTTGGAGAACTGAAAAAAGCAAAAAGGAGGCCCTCTGGGCAACAGATGACCTAACTGCAGGAAGCTGGGAGCCCAGGAACCAGGTGGGTGCAGGCCTGGGAGAGGGTGCTGCTCAGCTGCTGCTGGCAGAACTTGGAGGGGGAACCCCAAGGAGCTGGAAGCAGAGCTCTGAGGACAAGGCCCTGCCTGGCTGGCTGGTGCTGACGCCTCTGAGGGGGCTTAATAAGGCTAGTTCCCAGGGTGGGTAAACACGCTGGACATAAACCCACCCCCACTGCTAGGCTAAGGAGAAGGGCCATTGCTGAGGTGACTCCCACTGGAACAGCAAGAAAACAGGACAGAGGAGCAACTCTCCCTCTAGCAAGCGTTAGCAGAATGCAACAGGGCAGGCCCAATCTGAAGGAGGTCTGGAGCTGAGAGATAGCTTAATAACGGACACGGCAGCAAGGGATGTGTGACTGATGCCCAGGGCGAGCTCCTCACTTGCGATGTCCCTGATACCACTGGGACTGCACCCTGAGACAACAACATCAGAGAAAGGCAATGGATAATTATGACATAAAGGCCATTCTCACTTCTCCCATTACTGTTTCTTGAAGTTTCTAATAAAAATTCACAGATATCTGAAATAGTTCCACCTCTTCCACAAGTAAATTGCTTATTTGTTCCTCCTTTTCCTCCAACCCATGTCAACACCAGTGCAACCTTCATTTTCGTGAAAGGAAAAACATTCCCTTTAATGCATTTCAGGAATCAGGGAGAATACTTCGCTGGTATCACTGATCCCATTTTAAGGATGCCAAGAACTCTTCGGTTAAGAGGTTTGTGTTCCTTATTCCCCAGTCTCCTTTAAACAAGCTGTGTGTTTTAGAAAGGAGATGTCATATTACTTTAAAAGCACCAAACAGTCTGGGTACGGTGGCTCAAACCTCTAATTCCAGCACTTTGGGACGCCGAGGCAGGAGGAACACTTGAGGCCAGGAGTTTGAGACCAGCCAGGGAAACAAAACAATTTTTTTTTAATTAGCCAGTCACGGTGTCACCTATCTGTAGTCCCAGCTACTCAGGAGGCTGAGGCAGGAGAATCACTTGAGCCCAGTACTTTGAAGTTATAATGAGCTATGATTATACCACTGCACTCTAGCCTGGGCAACAGAATAAGACGCTATCTTTTTATTAAAAAAAAAAAAAAAAGGCACCAAACGTACCATCTCTAAAAATAACATGTTTCCTGTTGGGAGAAGCATGTTAGAATGTAGAATGTTTGTGAGGGGCTTGTGGGGCTTATTCCCACCCATGTTTCTGGAGGGGAGGGCATCTGTGACACTCATGGAACACAAGGGCTATCTTCCCACTTTGGTTGTCAGTGGTCACACACAGATGTTCTTACTCCTCATTGCTTGACTCAGTCGCCTCAACTCATTAAACATTCCCTGAGCTATGAGCAAGACTTCAACCATGGTGACACATCCTTTAGACTAGATCCCCCCGCCCCAGAAAATAATCCTTGAGCAGCAACAGCCTGTCCTGTTGGCTACGAATCTCACACACTATCTCAACGTTTGTCCTTCCTTTCTCTTTGAATGTTTCTTTCATCTCTATCAGCTACATGTACCCTGAGATGACAATATCCAAAGCAGTGACTGAATGTGCCTGCCCCCTGGTGGGTGGCAGGGTGAAGAACACACTGTGGGAAATCCTCTGGGTAAGTACATCAGAATCTGAGACAATTAATTAAGAGAGCTATGGAAGAAAGCTCACAAATCAGAATTCGTGCTATTGGAAAATTACGAAGATCTGGCATAAAATTAAATAAAGTAAAAAATTTAAAAAGAAAAACATTACTAAGAGACAGTTTCAGAGACAAAGCATTAAGACCTTAGCTTGAGATATACTGACCTGAGCACTTTCTGCTAAATGGTAAACTACTGTGGCTAGGTGTCTGTGTATACCTATTGTTATCCTAGTTTCTTCCAATTAAATTATAATCTTCAGGGTGGGGCCCAGGCACTATCGCTTTTCTTTTTTTTCTTAAAGCTCCCAGGTGATTCCTATGTGCACACAGTGCAGGTCAGTGGCTCTGAACCCTGGGCAATGTTTCTAAGGATGTGTCCAGGAACCACCTGGATCAGAGTCAGACCTCATCTTAGACCTATTTAATCAAAATCTCTGGAGCTGGGCCCTACATCCAAAGCTTCCTGGGTAATTCCTAAGCATACTACACAGAAGAAACTATTATACAGAAAGAGTTACAGGTAGGTAACTCTTGGTGATGGAGGTAAAGTTGCCTCAAGACAAGGTGACCTAGAAACCGTGAGACAAGCTTCTCCCGAGTGTGGTCCGGGGCCATATCAACAAAGGTCAAATAGAAGGAGCAGCTTTCAGGACAGACCAGATAGACTCAACTTAGAACAAAACTGGCAGGAAAGGCCCCAACAAGCCTGCATGACTGTTTGGATTTTTTTTTTTCTTAGTGGGAAGACGTCTCTATCCCACCCTTTCTTTCACCTCTCATACCTTATACCTCTACTCCCACTCCTCACTCCCACTCCACATAGAACAGAGAGATGGAAAATACTTCTTGGGGAAAGAGGAACCTACTAGTCTCTTTCTTGTTGCCTTCTCCCTGGGAAGTAAATATTTGGGAAATAGACACTCCTTGGGGCATCTTGGGCTAACCAAAGTCAATCTGTTTTATCATCTGATCTGCCCCCACCCCCAAAAAATCAGCACCTCCCTTAGTAGAACAGCCCTGGAAAAGAACTCCTTGGGGGCAGAGTGGGAGGTGGGTTCAAGTATACAACTTCTAAGGCCAGAAAAATGGGCTGAATTGCTTAACAAAAGACCCAAGGAGCTGGATGGTGCTCATAAATCACTTACACTGACAGGACTTCTAGGACCTTGTCCTAGTTTTTCCCCTTTGAAATATCCTAATGATATTTAGTCAAGATTTAGAAATACCAAGAGTTGGGTAAGCACTGTTTAATAAATATATGCCACACATTTTCTATAGGAAATCTCACTTAGGAGAGCTAAATAAATACAAACTGTTTGCATTAAAAACAAAATATTAATACAAGAATATAAGGACCTTCCTACCTCCTGACAATCCTGTATAAATTATTGGATTAATTCAAAATCGCAACCTTACTTTCCCACCAAAACCAACCAGAGAAAACGTGTCAACATTTGCTAAGAGCATATCTGTTGTGTGCCATGCTACAAATTTTGCAATGTTGTTTCACTCCCACAGCAACCCTGAAGGAGGTACATTTTACTGGTAAAGACTGAGTTTGACATAGGTTAGGGAACTTGCTCCAAATCACGCAGCTACCAGTGGTAGAGGGAGGAAAGGTAAACACATTTTCATCTGACCCTAGTGGCCATTCCTCCACACCATAGGGGCTCCCCCTGGGATGTGGTCTCAACAGGTACTGGCCTTCTCTGAGCCCCATCCTCCATCTTACCTCACCATTCTCCCCTTCTAGGCCAAGTTGCCCACTGCAACTTTAAATATGGGTTCGTAAATAAAACACCCTCAGGACAGGCAGAAACTCTAAGCCTGTGAGGCAATAATGAGTAAAGGATAACAGGGAACAATGAGGCCTATGGTGAATAGGAACATGGCCCTCCTGAAGGCACTCAAACTCCACTTTTTAGAAGTAACACCACACTGGCCAATAAACATTTCTAGGGCAGTGCTCTTTTTAAGCCTTACAGAAAATAAAAGGAAAGGTGAACCAAAAGGGCACAAAGAAGCAAGGAGGGACTGCCCTAAATGGCATTTTGTAACCACCAAATTGGCATGAACACAAGTGTCTCAATGTGGTCTCCTCAAATGCAATGTGACTAAGTTTAAAAAAAAAATGTTTTTTCTTTTGACGAACCTGCTCCTTCTCTTGATTTTCCTACTTCTCTATAGGAAATGATTGCTTTCCCAGCCAGCTGGACTTGCAAAAGGTGCCATCTGGGCCCCCCCTTCCTATTGTGGTATCACCGGGTCCTCCCTGTCATCCTGTCCCGTCCCTCTGTGCACTCTCACGCGGGCCCTCACTCCATAAGGCCCCTTACTTGCTCTTACGCATCTAGCATTTTCCTTTAGATTCTAGCATAATAATCACTCAAATGTGTACAGTCCTTTGCAGTTATAAATGTGCTCTTGTTACATTTTCATATTTTAGTTTTGAGTGACACAACAGCTTGGTGAGGTAGGCAGAGAAAATACTATTTCTAATTTACAGGAGATGAAAGAAACATTCAGAGGATTTAAGTGATTAGCCATCGCCACTAGAGAATCTTACTAATGGCATTTTTATCTAGATCAGCAGCCCATCTCCCTCTTTTTCTCTCTGTTCCTTCCCTCCCCCAAATCCTCAGAATAAAAGCCAAGCTCCTAACAAGACTGACAGAGCCTATTAAGTTCTCTGGCTGGTGCCTCCCTGTGTTAGTCAGCTCGGGCTGCCATAACAAAATACCATAGACTAGGTGGCTTAAACAACAGAAATGTATTTTCTCACAGTTCTGGAGGCTGGAAAGTCCAAAATCAATGTCTGACAGGGTTCACTTTCTGGTGAGGGCTCTATTTCTGGCTTGCAGATGGCCACTTTGTCCTCACGTGGCCTTTTCTCAGTGCATGAGGGTGGAAAGCAAGCAAGCTCTCTCATCTCTTTTATAGGGACACTAGTACTCTGGATCAGGGTCCCAGCCTTATGACCTCATTTAGCCCTAATTACTTCCCATCTGTATTTGGACCCAACTCCAAATACAGTCGCATTGGGGGTTAGGGCCTCAACATATGAATTTGGGGCCCTACTCCCTCTCCGATCTCAAGTTAAAACCTGACCCCTCAGCAGTCTACACCCAGCCATACTGACTGCTCACTGTGCTCTTACCTTCATGCTTTTGCACAACTTACTTCCTCTCCACAACCCTCTCACATTTACCTTTCGCTTGACTAACTCCTCACTCTAAGACCACATAACCTTATTTCCTCTTGAAAGTCCTGCAACCCCCTTCCCCTCTGGGATTTTAGGCCCCCACCAAATATTCCCATGACCCTGATCACAATTGCCTCTGTCCCTTACTAGACTCTTGGCCCAGTGAAGTTGTTCAAAAAAGTTGTTAAAAAAAACAACTGTTAGTATTTGTTGCCAGTGATAAAATTCAAGCTTGCAAATGAAAACTAAATTCTTAAAAAATTTGTATCTGCCACCGTTAACTTGATAAATTCCAAAGACTGATACTGTGGTCAACGTTTGGAAGATTTACATTAATCCATGAACCAATATTTTCCAAGACCAATGAAGAATATTACAAAATCATGCATGGATAAAAGATTCTTTCAAAGTCCAAGACAAACCAATGGATTTTAACACAACTGAGTAGAGTAAGTTCACTGATAGGATTTCAGGTTCCACACTTAAGAAACTACCACTTGATCATTTTGGTGTAGAATCGCAGACTAATACCCACAATTATCAGAAAACGATATTAAAATACTCTTTACCAACTTCACAGCTGTGAGAGGTTGAGTTTTCTTCACATACTTCAACCAAAACAACTTATTACAGCAGATTAAATGCAGAAGCATATATGAGACTCTAGCTTCCCTCTATTAAGCCAGACATTAAAAAAATCTGCAAAAATGTAAAGCAATGCCACTTTCTCACTACTTTTTTTTTTGTTTCGGAAAACATAGTTTTTTTTTTTAATCTAAAAAAATGTTATTCATATTAACACGTAATAGGTTTATTATTTTTGAGGGGGTGGGTTGAGACAAGGTCTTGCTCTGTTGTCCAAGCTAGAATGCAGTGGCATCATGATAGCTCACTGCAACCTCAAACTCTCAGGCTCAAGTGATCCTCCCACCTTGGCCTCCCAAAATGCTGGGATTATAGGTGTGAGCCACCATACCTGGCCCTATTATTGCTATTTTAAGTGAATTAGTAAATATTTTCAAATTGTCTCTATTTTAATCGCTAGTATATTAAGTATTAATAACTACAACCCACATCAATAAAAGATATTTAGGGGCCTTAATCATTTTTAGTAGTGTAAAAGGGTCCTAAGACCAAAAAGTTTGACATTCCCTGGTGTTTCAATGCCACATCAAATCCAATCTTGCCCATGAAGCTTCCCTAGCTATTCCCACCCCACAGTGCTCCCTTTCATGCCCCGCTAGAGCATTCCCTGTCAGGGCCACTATTTTAATAGTCATATGGTTGCTTTATATTAATGAGTTATATTTTCATGTGATAGTCTCCTGGTGTCCCTGTTTAAGAATTTTAGGGAATTTGCTTCTGATAGCTGTTAACACGGCTAGCTCCATGAAACTAAAAATTATAGACTTAAACTCCTGTCTTGTGTCAAAAAAGAGTAAAATGCACCCTCTAGTGGACTTGTAAGCTCATAGAACACACACAGAAAAATTTAGTTTCATTCCAGAAAATTCAGAGTATAAAATAATATGAGCATAGGAAAATTATTAACTTCAATTTTTTTGATGATATGTTTTAAAAAGAACTAAGAAAATGTGAAACCAAACCTAGTTTGAGTGTAGTTAATAACTAAATACAAAAGTGAACCTGAGGTCACAAAAAATAACCTTCTCTCTTAAATTCTTTTGAGTTGATTATATATCAGCTATCCAAAATCATCTGTTTAAATTATATCTTACTTGTTAACTTTAACTATTTAGAAACATTAACACTGGTAGATAAAGTTGAGATTATCAGTTCAATTTCCAATTAAAACTGCTCTCAATTCACTACTTGGGCATCCAGTGACCTTTATAAAATCTGAAAAGGGACCTTTGAAGGATAAGAACCAATACTTGGGGTATACCTTTGTTTAACTTAGTATGTTAAAAGAATTTAATTCTATGCATCTTTCTCTAGGATAACATAAGAGAAAAAGGTATGAAAATATGTTCAACCTTATACTTATCAGTTAAAAATGTCTGAAATGTATGCATATATTCATAATATATGAATATATGAAAGATGTCTGAAATATATGGGTAAGCTAAAAATGTAGTCACAAAATAATGGGGCATATGATCTAATTTATATTTTTAAAAATTTATATTCGAGCACCCATGTTTATGAGCACATACACATACATGTTAATCTATAGTAAACTAACATTTTTACTCCTGGGAAAGAATATGCATTGATGGCAAAAGTAATAGGAGAGCATTTTATTATACTTCTATACTGTTTAAATGTTGTGAGCATTTTTACAAGGTTTCGCTCTGTCACCCAGGCTGTAACGCAGTGGCATGATCTCAGCTCACTGCAGCCTCAGACTCCTAGGCTGAAGCAATTCTCCCACCTCAGCCTCCTGAGTAGCTGGGGCTACAGACACACCACACACCTGGCTAATTAAAAAAAAAAAAAAAAAAAAAATTAGAGACAGGGTCTCAATGTGTTGCCCAGGCTGGTCTTGAACTACTGGCCTCAAGCGATCCTCCCATCTCAGCCTCTCAAGTAGCTGGGATTACAGGAGCAAGCCACTGTCCCCAAAGAGGGAATTTTTTTAGTAAGTTACAGAGATGATTATTGCAAAATATCATATGAAATGGAAATAATTCCTTCAGTGACAACACAAGCTGAGGTAGCATACAAAATCCTCTCTGCCACCCTTAAAAACTCTGGCATACATAGTTAACTCCTTTCTAATTGATACTGTCTGACCAGATGATAACTATGTTCCTTTTCTCACTGTCAAATTCTATGATCTGTGAAGTGCTGAGATACTGTCACGGTCATGGTGGCATTTTCTAGCTTTGGATTTTTAATAGAACTAGCCTCAGCCACAGTTGCCTAGTGAATACAGTACTTTCAGTGAATAATTGGCTTCAATTAATCTCAACTGGAAGTGGCAGGGTTGAACTAAAACTAAAAACTCAGTGGTATTACCAAACTTCAACCACTAAGGAGCACACTCTTCCAACTATAATTTGAGCATCAGGTGCATACAGACAGAAACGATATGCTGCTTCAGCTGTCACTCTTATCTGAACACACAGTCTCTTCAAGTCAACAACTTAGGCAGATGGAGCAGACCGGCCAAGAATAAATTTCTGTTGTCAACACTTCTATGAAATTCTATTTGTCCTTTATAGCATGCCAGTGTTTCACTCTCTAATCACATACTGCCCATCGGATACATTCATTTAAACAAATCCCTCCTTTTCTTCAAGTAATTAAAACTCTTTAATCTCTTACTCTATTTTTTAAGCCTACTCCAATTATTAGTTATGTTTGGAAAATTTGTTTCATTTTACTAAAATCCTCTGCCTGTGCTCAAAGAAATGTAATTCCCTATTAGTCAACTAACTTACCTCAAACACTCAAATACGTATAAAAAATGTATTTTTCTACTATCACACTGGGGATTAAAAAATAAATGTATTTCTCTGAGCACAGGCAGAGCAAGTTTTAAAAACAGAGGTAAGAGTAATACAAAAACCATGATTCAGTTTTTAATGGTGCCCAAATTATATGTTGAAGTTATATGGGAAATTGCTTATTTATAAGGCTTCCTTAACTGTTGGTTTGGCATACTATGATATAAACCTTGGTTTCTCCATGTGTGAAGGAAAGGGATAAAAGAAAATAACCTTTTGGTGTATGTTTTTCAATTGTCGACATAAGACATATTCTTATTTTTGATACTACCTATCAACCTCTCAATTTGAGATGAAAGAATGTCTTTTTAGGAGTTTTACCATGCTGGCATGCCTTTTTAAAAACATGGAAATAAAGCGTATGAAATTATATTCAGAATAAAATCCTACAAATAAGATGGCAAGATAAGAATAGACTTACAAATGCACTCTACATAAAAAATGATCAGGAGGACCAAAAAAGGAGCAAAAAAGGTAGGAGGTTGGGGATGTATGTAAGAGAACACATAATTCATCAGAACTAAAATTAAGGATGGGGATCAACATAAAGACCCTGATGGTTGACACAAATTACCTTTCTCAAGAGTAAAATTTGAGAGAAGCAAATATAGAAAATTTTGGCAACCCTCTCGATACAAAGTGGAAGGTCTCCACTTAAAGCCCTTTTCTAACCACATCAATAGCATTCAGGAGTCTCAATTCTAGGATTGGAATCAAAAAAGCAGGGCCATTACTAGCCAGTTTTCTCTGAAGTCTTAAGGTAAACTACTCTGATCTGCAGTCTCCTATCCCAGAGAAGTGAGATCCAGTACTGTTGTAAGTGCCAGCTAGCATTTGTTTACAGCAGCAGCAGGCAAGTTAGTTACATTTGACTTTACCATACAGAAAGCTTTCAGGAATTTCTTGAACTGAAAAGTGCCCCACCAGAGCATGTTGAACCCTGGTATCTTCGTTACTAATGGAATTCAGCTGCACATGTGGCCACTTAACTAGAATATAGCTTCCAGCCTCCCTCGCAGCCAAGTGTGCCCATATGTCACCATTGGAATGCAAGTGGAAGTGATGTGTACAACTTCCATGTCACTAGCTTCTAAGGGAATCGTTTGCTCTCCTTTTCCACTCTTTTTACTTCCCTGCTGGTAGAAAAGTGTCCTGTGATATTAGAACATTATTCGATTATCATTAAAACAGTGTGTTAACAGCCCGTGATTAGACAGATCAATACACACACAAAAAGGGGGAACCCATCAACTATACATAGGATTGATAATGAAGCAGGAGCATTTTATGTAAATTATTATTATGTCGATTTAGAATACTAGAACAGAAGATTATTAACAAAGGCCGGGTGTAGTGGCTCATGCCTGGAAGCCCAGCACTTTGGGAAGCCGAGGCAGAAGGATTGCTTGAGGCCAGGAGTTCGAGGCTGTAGTGACCTAATTCGAGCCACTGTACTCCTGCCCAAGAAACAAGAGTGAGACCCTGCCTCTTAAAAGAGAAAAAGATTATTAATATAGTCTCTTTGTATACACAAAACTTTAAATGTTAAAAAAAATTAGAATTCATCAAGAATATCACAATTTGAAACCTGGCACATCAAATGTACACTGTTTTTAAGACTGCTGCCATGGGAGAGTACCACGTCAGCCGACTAGGATAAATGGGGGGATCCTTTTATAGAATTTGTCTTGAATTTACCAAGTCTTCAAAAACAATTTTTAAGTGAAAACCAAAAATTGCCACCGTTCCATCTATGGCTAATGTAGCATCTCAAACAGTGGGAACAGATGGAAGACTCAGCAAATGGGGCTGGGCAGCCCACTAACCCTATGGCAAGAACAGCAAAGTTGCATCCCTGCTTCCCAGCTTACTCTAAAATAAATTCCAATTGGACTCAAATTTTAAATGTAAAAAATAAAGCCATGAAAGCATTCGAGGATATTTAAATAATTTTAAAGTCCTTACATTCTTATGGGTGGGGAAGAGTGTTCAAAGGATGAATGGAAATCATCGGGCCATTCTTTCCACATCACTAACTCCCCAACATCCTTCCTGTAGTTATGGTCACCCCACCCCTGAGTCTAACAAAGTTGAAAAACAAAATGGGAATGGAAGAAGAGGGAGAGGCCTGGTAACTCAATTTTTCACGGCCAAGGTCACTCGATTTTTCATAAGCCAAGATCCAGAGGTGGGTGACCCTTTGTGCCCTGCAAGTATCTCATGTGACGCCAGCACTGCCAGCTCTAAATTCTGGGTCTGAAATATTCTTTATCCCAAACCAGGTCCTAAAACACACAACAATAACAAAAAAACAATAGCAATAACAAAGAATCCTGAGGAAGCTGACAGTAAGTGTTCTCTTCCTGACTTCTAAAACCAGCCTACAATACAGACCTGTGAACTTGAGTCTCAAAGGATGCCCCATTCTTCCCCTATTACCCCACCAAAGAATATTTCTTAGGAACATGTGGCACTGGAGTAATGGTTATCTCTACATCCATCTGAAGTTCATGTTCTTCAGTGGTTCTGACTCAAGAATCTGACCTTGACATTAAGCCAACTTCATAGATCAATTGTCACTTCAAAGAACAAGAAAAACTGAGTAAAGGTTAAATGAAAAGTTTTCCAAATCATTCTCAAAGGAAACAGATCAGGTTGCTGTAATAAAGAATGCAATCAATGCATTTCGTGAGCTAAAAAGGTATTCTTAGAAACAGGAATGCCTGACCTAAGAAAGAATGACTATAACTGTCAAAGGTTTGGGGCTTGATGTTTGTGACTGGCAAATGACAGAGAGAAAATTAATTTTAAAGTGCAAGTGTTATAGTTATCTAATTTAATCCACAGCAAAAACGCTGAGGTAAACATGGTGCTAAAATGATGCAGTTAGTGAGGGGCAGAATAGGAACCCAGATCAGGTCTTCTGACTCCAAGATCAAAGGTGTTTTGCTCTATCCTATAGCATTCTCTATGGTGGAAATGACAGGTCAATTTGTAACATCTGAAAAAGACACTAAAACTAGCTATACAACTATTACTAGATAAGAAATTGAATTATCTTGGGCAGTAGCAAGGGAAAAGGCTTTTATGGAATGCGATTTTTTTCTGAGAAGCAACTAACCCTATTATCCAAGACACTGGATTTAAAAAATGGCATGGGAAGTACAATTCGAATATCCCTTCTGCAATAAACTATTACTATGTATCAGTTGAAAAAAAATCTCTTTCCTACCCCGAATCTTAGTGTAACTAAGGTGATATACTTAAGATTTATGTGAGTAAAGAATCATCTAAAATAAATACTAAGTCCGTGGTTTCTCTGGGTTGGCATAAGGGAACCTATGCCCCTGTGGAAGAGACTGCCGGGGTTCCCCAATACGTATTCTCCCTGCCTTGTAAGAGAACCGAGTACACAGCCTTACGGGGAAAATGCTGTGTTTTCCAACCTCACTTGTAGTTAAGTGTGACCATTTGTCTATGTTCTGAAATATGAGAGTAAACAAAGAGGGTGAAATTCTAGAATGTTTTCTTCAAGGAAGAGGGCATATTCTTTGCTCTTATTCCTTCTACCTTCCTGATGTCTGAAATGTGGGCATGGTGGCTTGAGCCATTTTGGAGAATGAGGTTTAAGCCACACATTGCAGATGGTGAAGCAATAAAGATAGGAGGCTGGGTCCTGGGAGATCAGGGGCCACCACACTCGCCCTAGACTATTAACCTGCAAATTTGTTTCCCTGAGACAGAAATAACTTTCTAATTTGTTTTGCTGTTCACTGGAGAGTAGAACCTAATTCTATCTGATAACAGCACCCATGATTTCTTACTGTTTTGAAACATTCAAGCATCTCAATGATCTCAGAAGATGTCATTAAATCCTCTAATTTTTAATTTATTTTAAATTAAAAAATATTTTCTACAAGCATATGTCTGAGCATACATGTATGTAGAATGCAGACACTTGCAAAATTAAAAAGCATCAAAAACCCCACTCTGGAGTACATCAGGTAGCCTTCATCAACGCTTGCACAATAACCTACTCATATCCTTTCTATAACGCCTAACATATTGTATTGCAAGTGTTCATTTAGGAGTTTGCCAACACCACCCCACCTCCCTGCCAACTAGACTAGAAGTTTCTGGTTCACCATCCAATCCTTAAGGCCCAGCATAGTGCTAGGTAGAGCAAGCACTCAGAAAATGTTTGTGGACTGGGTGAACAAGTGAAAGACTGGCCTTAACAATGAGGGCCCTTCTCATGATTTGAAATTCTCTCAAAGCGCAGGTTGAGCGTACCTAATCTGAAAATCCAAAATCTGAAATACTTCAAAATCCTAAACTTTTTTAGTGTTGACATAATGCTCAAAGGAAATGCTCCTTGGAGCATTTTGGATTTTGGATTTTCAGATTAGGGATGCTCAACCAGTTAAAGTATCTGCAAAAATCCAAAATCTGAAAAACTTGTGGTGCTAAGTATTTCAGATAAGGGATACTCAACCTGTTCTAGTTAGACATGGTACTAAATGAGTTGTGAATTTACTCACACCCTATCAGTAATCTGGTAATAAATATATAGTCATATTAACACAGTCAAACTTCTGAATTACTAGTGATGATTAACTCTATGATGCTTAAAGTCCCAATTCTTAATTATTCTATTAAAAATAAGCCTATAGAACAACCAGTACCAGATTACTCTGGTAATCTAAACATAATTCACCCACTGGTTGTGTTAGTAAAAAATATCAGCCTACGTATTATTATTATGCAGAGTCATAAGGAAGTAAACCACTCTACATAAAAATATTCTTTCTAAAATGTACTACACTTAACTTTTTGTCTTTTATTTCTTCATCTATAGAATGGAGATAATTATACTTACCTCTCAGGTTCGGGTTTTCCCTCCCAAGAGCACATGATTTTTAATGTTCTTCTCAAATTCTACTACTCTCAATAAACGGCAGGATAATAGTATTTTTATAATTTGCTGCCTGCTTAGGTAGGGTACACTAAATATAATTCAACTTTTTGTTATGACTCAAATTCATTAGTGTGGGTCGTCTTGAAATAATTATATAATCACGTGTTAAATCCAATTCTTTAATAATAGAGGAGTGTGCAGGCAAATTACACAGCAAGCACCTAAGGTTAAAAAAAGTGAGCACATCTTGAAATTGAGAAATATCATATTAAATTTTCTCCTCTTTCAAGATTTCAGGGTGTCCCAGAATGAATGCCTCAACTTCTGGGGGTTCTGTCACCACAAAATGAGTTTGAGGACCAACGAGAGCAATAATTTGGAGTCTGTATTTCTTTTAAGAGCAATCTTAATATCTAAGTCACAAAGGACTTGACAGAAGTAAAGGAATCACCCTAGGTATAGCCTCAGACACGTACAAAGACAGAAATCAGGCTGAATGACCCAGCCAAGCACTATAACAGAGACTGGGTAAACACCCTAACCCCAGGTCTCCTCACCTGCCCAAATCAAGACAGCCCAGTGATGTCTCCTGAAGGACCTGTGTGCCCATCCTCTTCTCCTGCATCACTCTTACCCCATACACACACGGATGGATGGCTTTTGCTGCCTAGGACTTGACAACAGGACCACCTTTTCTTTTTCCCCTGCCTGTCTTTATCTTTAGGCCTTCGACACCGTACCTAGCACTGGCTGGACTCTTCAATTAGACTAGTCCTTATCATGTTCCTTTTTATAAACTTTTTACGGCATGTATTATGAAAATTGAAACAAAATTATCTGATGTCTTGAACTATTTTTTGTTAGTTATTTGTTCTTATCTGTTTTAATTTGTATTTGGATATCCCACCATGTCCTAAAACTCGTGTTCCTTGGAGATAATTTTCCTCTCTCATACTTCTCATTCTATCAATTCTACTATCAATCCCTTAAGAAAAAGTGCTAACTGGTTATGAGAATGAGGGAGGATTTGAACTCAGGCATGATGAGAAAGTGTTGATTTGGGAGATATTTAAGAAGACTTGGTAACAGACTGAATATGGGTATGAAATATAGGAAGGATTAAAGATGGCTCATGGGTCTCCTTCCTATATGATTAAGTAGACAGTACATTCCTTAGGGAATATAAAAAAGGAAAAAGGAAACACTTATTTAAAGACATTTTCTATTTATGCAATTTCTTGCTTTGGAAAAACAGCAGAAGAGTTCAAGCCACTATATTCTCTTGACAGTACCTGAACTAACACCAATCTGAGCTTCGTCCTGGCATCTCAAGGCTTCCTTCAGAATTAATCTCTGGGCTCTGTCCACACAGGACTCCTCAGGGCTTGTTAGTGTCCATGCAGGGTCCAGCCTAAGTCTCAAGCCCTTCAACACAGTTCCTGTGCGTCCTAGTGCATACCAGGCCCTGGGCAGGACCAGGCCTACATGGTATCTGTGACTTAGTGCTTGGAAAACTTAGCCAGGTGGCAGTTCCACAAGGCTGGTGGGAATATCAGATAGACCCAGTCCTAATCTTTGGTCCAATTTGGTGAGAGTACATTGAAGTTACTGCCAATAAATTCTATTTTCCAAGTTCTTTGCTTAGGGATGGGGTAGGGTAAATGCCACAAAGTTTCAAGTACAGCAACCCAGCCCCCTGTCATGCCCTGAGGAACCCTGTGTGGTCTCACCCTGGCTGACTGCTCCTTGCACTGTGTCCTGTCCCCCTCTGGTGTGAACACATGAGTGCTCTGGCCCAAGGGCAGTGCCTGTTCAGGCTCAGGGTCCACATCAGGAAGTTTTTTCGTGGTGGCTGGGTGACCTTCCCTCCATCTGTTCTGCCAGCTGTGGCACATGCACCTCTCTCAGCGTGACACAGCCAAACTCTGATCTGCAGATGTGTGCAGGGGTGTGCCATACTACTGTGCCCCACATCAGGCCCCCTGAGGTTTTGCAGTAAGGTATAGACCTGTCATGGCCGGTGGAAGGGGCCTGCCTTTCTCCTCATGACTCTGCTACCATGTCAGGATAGGGTCATAAGCAATCAGCCATGCAGAGGACAGAGCAAATAGCCTCTTAACCCTTCTTATGATACAGGTAGCCATCGATTCCTATCCCTGTCTCCCCTTCAGGGGTTTCCCAGATTCTCCCTTTCTTCTCCATTTGCACAGATCCTTCTTGGGCCATGCCTGGATAATAACTGCAACAAACTCATCTCTGTCATTTGAGTCTACCTGTACTTTTGACCAACTGATTTGCTGAGTTTCATTCCATAATAAAATGTTTGTAGAAATCCAAATTTAGAAAATAATCAGAGGGGTTTTTAATTGTTATCAATTTGTTACCAAAGGCGTCTTTTACTTTAGAAAAAAATTTATTATTTGAGCCCTTTAATCAATCAAACCATGAACCAGGCATTGGCCCTGTTGCTACAAAAACTAGGAGAGCTGGGTTTGCATTCCAACACCTGCATTAATGAGCCCCAGCCTTGAGCAAATCACACAGCCTTTTGAAGATTCAGCTTCCTCATCTATAAAACCAGGCTTTAAGTTACAAATAATAATATTTTCCAGGAAAATAACAGATTCCGTCCAATTCTAAAATTCTCTAAATATTTACTGAACTCCTACTATGTGTTAGAATGGTGGAATGGAGGAGAACACAGAATAGGTAATCTTAAGGCACACACAATCTAATTTGGGAAATACCATATAATTAAGTTCTAAAATGTATGTTAAATCCAGATGGTTTAGGGGCTAAATGGTAAAATAATAGTGATAACAACAATAACAGTTATAAGGATTTGAGGAACATAAAAGAAAATAATTTTTTACAGTCCTGCATAGGGAAAGACCTCCCATCCCCCTTTTCGGGCAACAGTACCTTGATTAATCATGGAGAACCACCTTGTTCCCACTCAGTCCATACGGTCTGGGTGGGGAAGAACCCACCTCCAGCTCCAGAGATGGGCATCAGTGCAGGTCTGGGCAATCATAGTCTCACATACCCTCTTGGCCACAGGGTCTGGATATTGGATGAACACATAACCTAAGCCAGGACAATCAAAGGAAATGAGATTCTAGAACAGGACTTCTGCTGGAACTACTGGGAACAAATATTTTCTTAGAAGGACTACTCAGAGGCCAGAATGTAAACACAGAGCTTCTGGCCACCATCTTGCCACCAGGAAGGGAGGCTCTGCCTGAAGATGGAGACAGTGCAGAATAAAGGAGAGCTGAAAAGGAAGTAAAGCAAGTCAGCTGAAGGATGTTGCTTATGCCTCTGAATGCAGAACTGCCTAAAGGCACACTTATCGTTTTTTTTCTTAGACCAGTTTGCAGTTTGGGGCTCCAACCAAGGGTTATAACTGATACACTCTCTCAGAGCATTCCGAATAAAATTAAGATTGCAACCTTCACAAAGAAAAAAAAAAAAATCTCTTTGTTCATACCTTTTCAATATAGATAATATAAAGGAAGCCTTGGATCCAAATCTCTAGATGTACCCGATTGTCCCTCACAGCATGAAAAACGTCCTCCTGTAAACATGGTTGCAACAATCTTTTTCAATCATTTAATTATTTGAAGGTTATATCTCCAAGTATTAACAATAATAGAATATTACTTAGGAATAGATTAAGAAAGACTAAAAAACAGGTAGTAGGCCATTAAAGACAATATGACAAATAATTTCTGTAAAACTATTATGAGTGTCACAAAATTGTCCTGGTAGTATCTTTTGAGAAAATATGCACCAAAGAATTCCTGAAAATATGGCGCTAAACCTTGATTATAGCCTGTTGTAAATATGTGTAATCCAGGAAAACTCAAAAGCCTGTTATTTGTATATAAATATAACATATTCAAGATGACAAGCTGACATTATCCACCCTTTTCATTCTCCGCATAAGCACAGACTGTGTCGTAAATAAATCCTTGCTAGTCTAGATACCAAATGAAATCCATAAAAATGGGAGACACTGAAAAAGGCTTTTAATAAGTTGTAGTACAAATAGAAAAGCATGTATATGGTGACTGATAATAAAGTGTTAAGTTTTCCTATAGTACTAAAAATTCAAATGCTTACACAGTCCAGACAGAAAAATGCCAGGCATAAGGAAATTGTGATTAATGACCATTGGATGAACATGAAGGTTCGAGTCCCATCCAAAGGGGGCAGCAGTCACTCAAGAATAGGTCTTCCCAATTCAATTTTTCAAAGAAGCCAGAAAAGTGAAATTTTATGCGAAATGTCTTAACATCAAAAACATATGGCCCCACTGGCCTCTAATACATTTTCTTTGGCCCACGATTTCTTAATATTTGTTGTCAATGTTTAAGATCAACAGATTTCAGGAGTGACTTCTGCCCCCTTGTTCAAGATTTAAGAGTGAGAGACCTGGGCCTAATCTCTAAAAGGAACCCAAGTAAGGACTGATAAGTATGGGCTGGAATTTGAGCAATGACCAAAGGGCAGGTATCCCAGCAGTTAGGATCAAATCTCTTATTCTTAAATTTTGGACAAGTCATCTTCCCTCTCTGGGCCTCAGTTTCCATAAAATGACAAAATTAGATCAAATGATATGAAAGTTCCCTTCGGCAATACAATTTTATCATTCTGTAAGAATTCTCTAAAATAGTATTTATATAAGGAAAAACTCTAGGTTTTGCCCACATCTAATAATGCACAAAAGACCTTACAAAAAGAGAAACAACCCACCTACCTGCACTGGTCATATTGGGAAATAAGATGAGTCTGCACAAACATAACTGACAAACTAATGAACTTCACACAGCTATGTCATGAGTAGTTTCATGAATCTTTATGCAGTTTTTCGTGTCAAATATCATTAAAGAAAGACACACTCAAATTCAACAACCTTACAATCACAGAGAAAGGAAGGGTCTTTATCTGTGTTCCATGAAAGGGTCATATAAGCAAAGTGATGTCCAAATGCCAAAGGAGCCCAGAAACCAAAGAATGAGGCAGACAAATCCAGTTTGTCAGTTTAGGATGATTTGTTAGAGGGATTTAGGGACAGAAGACAGGTAGATCTCCACACCGCAACCCCCCAGACCCAGCACTTACATCTTAGGGGAAAAGTATGCATCACAGTGCACCAGCATCAAGGGTTGTTTTGGAGGAAAGGTGAAACATAGTGAATAGGTTTTCCTATGTAAAAAGCAATACATCAACTAGACATTTTGGAAGCATTCCCAGACTCGGGGTTAGTCAGGCAGATTAGCATTTGAAAATAAAGTCACTCTTGTCCCCACAATCTGTAAGGAAGTATGGAACAGAACTACTGAACAAAATAAATGTGCTTTATACCACTCCCTAAAACATGGGAAGGAATTTTCTCCTGTCTACACCCAAAAGTTTAGAAAAAAGAAAAAAGAACGTTGAGATCACAAAATCAAACACAATAAAGGTCAAGCTAAGAAACAATCTAGATGGGCAGCAATTCCATGTCTTCCTGTTATAAATATAGAGTAATAGGCTTTCAATCAGAAATGTAATTTAATCGAAAGGCTCCTATCAGGCTCTGGAAATTGAGTTCAGAGTGGACACTATCTGCCTTGATCCAGCACTGTCCCTCCCCATCATTTCCACCATTAATGATTTCCCTAATTCCACTCATCATTTAAACAAAGAAAAAAGCAGCCACAAAAATACCATCAGAAGGTTAATTATCAGCATTTTTAAAAACTTATAGCACTGCTGGTGTTTTCAGTATTTTTAATTTGAAATTTTTGAAATTAAAATGTAATTTTAATAAATGTTATTCACATCAACATTAATTTTTAGTGTATACTATTTCTAAAATGAATGAATAAAATAATAATGCCCCCCAAAATTTTCTTTATGGAACCAGATTCAATTCAGGAATAGAGGAATATTCTTCTGTGTAGGTATAATTAATGTTTGGGGCTGCCTTTCTTCCCTCCTGCTATCTTTCTATAAATTTAGCTTTAAGATAGTGTCCCATCCCTTTATTCAGTCTCTCCCAAATAAGCTCTAAAAGGAATCTTTACAAATGGAGTATAATGTTCAAAAGAAATTAGTAATTCAGTATTACTAATTAGCAGCTACTACAATCTTAACAGAAATTATGCAAAAGAAGTCTCTGGTATAGTATGTGCCAAAGAAATAGTATGCCTTGCTTGCATTATTGAACTGGACAGAAGTCAAACTAACTGAAAATATTTTAAAACCTATTTAGATTAAATGAGCAAAGAGATTTTTTTGATTAACAAAATTCTGAATTTTGAAATCTTTTCAAAGAGTCAATCTGATATATTAACAAAAGAACAAAACAGAAGCCCAGTGAGCTGGACTCAGGTACTAACTGTGCTGCTGCTAACTGGATATGCTATAAGCTCAGGCAAGTTCCAAAAAGCCTGCTGGCCCCTGAGCACTCCTGCTCTGTGAAGTGAAGGTCTGGATTTCTGAAGTCCATGTAACTCTGTGCTGAGGCCCTCTCTGATAATATTGTAACCAATTCAATGTGGTATTTAAAATAGGTCATATGGATTAGCAATGCTGCACCCCTTTGTCAGTTCTTCACTGTAACATCCACCTAGGGAAGTGTAATTGATAGATTTCTGAGCCTAAATCCCTTAAATCATAACAATGTCCCAGAAACATTAGGCGTGTCCTAGAAAGTTTAGGGATTCTTTGATGGACCATTTCTGAGCCAAGTCTTCTTATTTTACACTCATTCAAATTTAACAGGTGTTCAATATCTTATGGGATTTTTATATTAATAAGACCTTCACTCACTATTTTGAAACTAACACAACTGCCTTTACTTAATCCCCCTGCTCTTTTTCTCTATCAAATTAAAATATTTCCCTTAAGACCAACTTCACAAATAAGCATTTACAAACTCCTCTACTCCCCCTTACTCTGGGTTCTTTTAATTAATCTGAAGCTGTTCTTCTCATGGACAGAATCCCTCCAATGAACTCATCCACTTCCTACATTTAACCACAGCCTTTAAGACACTCCCAATGTCTTGCTCTATATCCCTGACCTTACCCCAAGCTTCAGACTCTCAACATAAACTATCTGTTGCATAAATCCACAGAGGCATCCCATGGATGCCCCAAACTCAACATGACCAAAACTAACCTCCCCCAAACATGCTCCTCCTCCGAAATTCTACTTCTCAGTTCCCAGCACCTCATCCCCACCACCATCCCCGTCACCAAACCAGAATGGGGGAATCCACCATACCACCCTTTCATCTCCCTGATGCAACACACAGAATAAACAGACAAGGCTTTCCCCTCTTAAATGTGTTCTGAAACTTCTCCCTTCTCTCTATCCCTGCTACCATCAAGTTCAGGTTAACTTTTCTTCTATTCACATGTTATCATCAAGCTTAGGTACTCATCACCTCCCGCTTGGAAGGCAAAAACTCTTATTCTTTTTATATATAAAGCGCAGATATATACACAGTACATAAATACATATTTAATGCCACACAGTATCTCTGTGGTATTAAAATTAAATTAAAATGAAGAAAAAATGTCTAAAAAGGCTCAGAGCTGTACAGGGTATAACAATGAAAAGGCTGGAAATGCTACATTTGTTAGACTTATGGCTCCCTATTAGCACTCAAAGAACATATAAATGCACGTGGAGAAAAAAACTACAAGACAAATAACTCGAATGAAATTAATTTCTGTGTTTTCATTTTTTCAGAAATCTCTTTTGTATCTTCAATGTTGTTAAATATAATTTCCCCCCCTTCTGAAGGGAGGTTGCCACTAGATAGACATTTAGGTGAAAAGAGTTTCTTATTAAACGTGACCTGGAAATTAAGGAATTAAAGTGGTTTTTTTTTAAAAAGGAAATTACATTTTAAAACACATTATAAAATATGTGTGAGAAAGTAGCTAGGACTGAATTAAGATTGAATAGTTATTTATATCTGTTTCCTGTTTAGCCTTTTGACAAAGTTCAGCCCTGTATTTTATAGTCGGCTTTGGATAAGGCTTCCCAGAATAACCTTGATGTGGGGGTCTGATGTTAGGGAGGACCCCAGAACTACATCCTGCAATTCACACCCTATGAACGCACAGTCTGCTAAACTCAACTTCAAAACAAAAAACAAAACGTCACTGTCCCATTTCCTCTACAAAGCCCTGTTTTGAAACTCCAAAACACAAAGAGGAGGAAAAGAAAAAAGCTGAACATGTTTAGAAACAAAGGCATATCATGAGGTAACATTAAATAGTCCTTTCTTATTTTTAAAATTAAGCCATAAATTCCTCTTCACAATATGAAAAATGGATTAGGTGAGTCTATGAGAGAAAGAAACATTAATAACATTTTTTATGGGTATATAACATTTTTACTCAATATCAACATGTTAATCCATGGACTAATGTGTGTTAATTCAGGCAATCATGAAAATGAAAACCTCAAATTATAGACAAAACAAAGTAAAATTAAATGAAATAATATAAAAACCTAACAAAAGCAGAAGAATTTTCATGAATGAGGAGTGAGAATTGGTGAATGTCAAAGAGAAAAGATAAAGATGATGGAGCTTTACAGGATGGAAGACAAAATTCCTGGCTTTGGAAGTGGGCCCCCCCTTTTTGCATCTGGCAAAAAGGATAAGAGCAACAAAGGGAAGAGAGTGCCGATGGTGAGGAACAAATTTTTATCTCTATGGCTACGCCATCAGAAATGGGAGGTCTATAGTAACCTGCTACGGACTAAATTGTGTCCTCCCTAAAATTCATATGTTGAATCCCTAACCCCCAATGTGATGGTATCTGGAGATGGGGCAATTCTGGAAATAATTAGCTTCAGAGAGGTCATGAAGGTAGGGCCCCCGTGATGGGATCAGTGCCTTTATAAGAAGGGGAAGAGACACTAGCGCTCTCTCTGCCATCTGAAGACATAAAGAGAAGGCAGCCGTTCACACAAAAGCCAGGAAGAGCCCTCATCAGAACCCAACCATGCTAGTACCTTGATCTGGGACTTCCAGGCCCCAGAACTGTGAGAAATAAGTTCCTGTTGTTTAAGCCACCCAGTCTACTCTATTTTATTATGGCCGCCTGAGCAGACTGATATGTAACATTATAAGAAAAGATCATTTATGACTTGTCTCCATATTGCTAACCCCAAAGGCCTGAAAATTTTCACTCCTTATCTTACTGGATGGCTCTTCTGCATTTCTACTCATTGTCTCTGAAAACGAATCTCCATTTCTTCCAGGCCATTACTCTCTTCAACCTCTCATTTCACTGGCCAGTCCTTCCCCACCTCCTTCATGCTTTCCTCTTCCACAGCCTCCTCCTCAATCATTACTGTTCCCAGGGTCTCCTCTTAGGCTGTTCTCATTCACATGCTGCATTTAACCACAGCCCTTAAGTTGACACTTCCAAATCTCTTGCTCTAGCCCTGACCTCTCCCCCGAACTTCAGACTCTCGTAACAAATTGCCTTCTACACACATCTACACTGATGTTCCTTAGACACCTCCGACTCAACCTGGCCAAAACTAACCTCCACCAAACATGTTTCTCCTCCCACATTCTACATTTTAGTTCCCAGCCCCTCACTACCACCATCCCAGTCACCAAGCTGGAACTGGGGAATCCTGCTTAACACTCTTATCTCAATACTTTTCATCACTTTATCCTCCTAAATACTCCTTTAACCTCTTAAATATTACTTGACTCTGTCCATTCTAGCCCTGCTACCAATGTACCAGCACAGATCCTCCCCCATTTAATACCAAGACTGTTAAAGTACTTCTTCCCTGCCTCCAAACTTAGCCCCACCCTAAATCCATCCCCCACACTGTAGCCAGAAAGACCTGGCTAAAATGCAAAGTGATTAACTGGTTTCATACCCCTCCTCAGAACCCTTCATTAGATGTCCAATGCCTCCCAAGTAATAACAACATTAGCTACAAGTGTCTAGTGCTTATTGTCAGGGACTATTCACAACACTTGATCTGTATTAAGACTGACAGTAATTCTATGAGGTAGATGTTATTATCATCCCCATGATACAAATGAAGGAAGTGAGGCATAGAGATGTTAAGTAACTTTCCCAAGTTACTTAATAACGTGGGAAATAAGCTGAGAATTGAACCTAGGACATCTCATTCCAGAGTCGATGCTCTTAGCCAAGAGGCTGCCCTCCTCAGGGAGGACTGCAATGTACAGTCCTCCAGGCCTGGCCTCTGCTCAGGGCCCTCTCTGGCCACTTCCTGCCATGCACACACATCACACTGAATATTACCAAAACTGCCTGCAGCTTACTCCACGCTGCAGGCTGTGTGTGCCTTTGCTTACGCCGTTCCTCTCAGAGGAATGGACTTTCCAAGGGTTTTCATCAGGCTAACTTCAAACACATGTTCACACTTCAGCCCCATCAGCAGCATCTCCAGGCAGCCCTCCTTGAGCCTCAGCCCTCAGTTCCCGTCTCCCTCTCTCACCCTATGCGCCCCTCCACCTTGGCAATTATTACATTATCTTGAAATTATTTGCATCTGTTGCCCCCAGAAACCATTTCTCATTCATCCTTGAGTCTAACATAGTTCCTGATATGCAGAACATACTGAAAAGATGTTAGCATTGAACTTTCAATGACAACCACAGTAGAATGAAAGTAGACAATTCTTACAGGATTAAAAATTGTCTTCAAAAAAATCCCTAGTGTTTCTCTTTTTCAGCACTTCATATTTTGCCTGTCTAGTCCTTCAACATTTCCTAATAAACATGCATACCTTATTTCTAAGAAGTTTGACTTGCTCACTTGGAAAATCTCACAGATGCCGTCCTAATTGGTAATCAGCAATTCCCTATTATCCACCAGTAACAAATTAATAAAGAAATATAAGAGGACGTGCCCAGCTGCTTTGAGACAATCAAGGTCACCGACATGCCTGCCAAGAATGAATCAAGTCATGAAAACTTAACATGCTGTAGTTATAAACTTCCCAGACTCTTAGCACTGACAGAGCCCACAGAGATCATCCAGATCAGCGGATCATGGCACACATGAGAAACCACAGCCTGCAGAAGTGATCCTGAGTCCACATAACTCAGCAGTCACAAAGTCCGGGCAAAAATCTGCCTTACTCCTGTCCAGATTCTAGTCATAGAACTATTTGACAGTTCGAATTACTAAAAATGAAATAATCTAACTAAAGCTCTCCCAGGTCAAGAAAAACCAGCCAAGCTAGAACCAGGGTTTTGTGGGGGTTTTTTTATTCTCTTTTAAAAAGATCTGGCAGTCTATATGAGAGACAATGCAGATTAAAAACAAACAAACAAAAAAAAGCTTTGTTATTTTGAGGTGTTTCTAACCTACCAGGGACAAAATATGAGCCTTAAGTCCATGAGAAACATTGGAAACCTCGAGTAGGAGTAAATGGAAGCTACTCAAGAAACCTTATGCAGTAGGACTAATTACCAAACGGTTTAAAGCCACCATGTAAGAAGAAAAATAAACATGAATATTATTTATGTTCTAAATATAAATCTCACAACCTTTTTTTGGATGTGTAAGATGAGATTAATGAACCTGCTTCAAGATAGATACTTAAATGTTTCATTTCAAAAATGCTGAAGCAATCTCTTCAGAAACTTTTTTAAAAGCTACCAATTCTTCCTTTAAATTGACTCCTGTAATTACTCTCATTTCTTGTCCATTCTTAAAGTAAAATTCTTAGTCCATTTTTTCTAGCCTTACTTGTTACAAAATCCCCTTGGGCTCTACTGAGTTTGAAAGGTGGAAGATAAACTTACCATGTGGCATAGATCACAGTGTACACGTGAAATACTTTATGTATCTCTTCTATCCTTCAAAGCACCCCTATGGAAGTGTGTTATTTTATCCATTTTATAGATGAGGAAACTGAGATTTAGATTGACTAATTTGCCCCAGTCAGAGAACTGGTAAATGAGTGGGATCAGGAAACCTGATGTTCTTGGGTTGGAGAATGACCTCCCCTTAAACTATTTTGCTGAACTATATCCATCATTTATGTAAATATTATATTTAAATTTGCAAATATTAGATTTAAAAAATTAAATTGTCAATGTTTAAAAATTCTTCCAAGAAAAAAATTTCAACAACAAAAAAAAAATGAGCATACAACTTTTTATCGGCTAGATGAATGGTTACTCAGCTTCTACATACCCTAGTCTACAGCACTGCCAGGATAATCCTTCAAACACTTTATATCACTTTTTGCCTAAAAATCTTCAATAGCTCTTAATCCCCCAGAGAATAAAGTCGAATTTCTGTAGCCTGCATACAAGGCCCTTGCTGTGATGAGTGGTGCCATTCTCTATTCCACCCCCTCCCCGATCCCTCCTCTGACACCTCCTTACTCCCCCATGTCCCGCTCCCTTCCCTCTGAGAAAAGCCCGGAACGACCTCCCTCACTAGTTCTCCTAAACTCAGAGTACACTTGGGCCCTAGGCCTTAGTGCCTTAATTTCTCACTCTGTTCATCGGCTGCCTCCCTTCTCTAACCATGTCTCGTCTCACTACTAGAGTTCCCCACACGAATCAGAAATGCTTCTAATACCAAGTGAGAATCATATATTCTAGAAGCAACCTCTTGGGTTAACAGGAAAAAGCAATGATGTTATCAAAAGTAGGTTCAAAAAATGGGCAAAGTATATTCTGAGCTTCCCATCTCAGAACGAAAGCCAAACTCCTTACAAGATCTGTCCTCACTGCCCTGCCCCACACCACCTCCAACCGTACCTACCTCTGACTTCTCTTCCTCTGGCTCCCTCTCCCCTAGCTATATTTGGCCTCCTGGCTGTTCCCTGATTAACCAAAAGTACTCTGTCTCAGGACCTTTGCAACGCTGTTCCCTCTGCCTAGAAAGCCCTTCCTCTACTGTGTGGCTCACTCGTATAGCTGCTTCTTCAGGTCTCTTATTAGTAGAATGAATTTCTCCGACTCCCACCTGATGCACTCCTTTTCTCGCTGCCTTCTTATCGCCATCTGATGTTGTTGCATTTACTTGTTTATTTGCTAACTGCGGGTCTTCCCTACTAGAATGTAAGCTCCATGAAGCCAAGGATTTTGTCTGACTCATTAGAACAATGTCTTGCACATACTAGGTGCTCAATACTAGGTGTTGAATTCCTCAAAGGCAATGAGTTTGCCTTGCTCATCTGTGAATCCTTAGTGCCCAGTGCTGGTTGGGTATATGTTGAACCAATGACTATTCAAAGGAAGCAAGTCTTGGGGATTCATTCCCCAAGTCAGAATAAGAAGAGAAAAAGGCCAAACATGGAACATTGAAAGACTGATAATATTTAAAGAATGAGTGATGGAAAAGAAGCCAGTGGAGAAGACAAAGAAAGAACAATCCAAGAATTAGGAAGAAAATTATCAGAGTGGTACTGTGGAAGCCAAAGGAGAAGTGACCAACAGTGTCAAAAGTTGGCAAATAGGATAGGGGCTGAAAAGAAGTAGATGCCTATAAAATTAGTTGAGCTGGGGTGATAGAGCCACGATCCAGTTGCAGCTGGCTAAAAGAAGAAGTGATGGACTTCTCTTTTAGAAAGTCAATAAAGGGAAGGAAGAATCAGATAGGCAATGGCAGGGAAACAAAGTACAGAAGGTATTTTTTAGAATAAAAGAGACTTGAGTCAATGGAGAAGGAAAAACTCAAGAAGATATAAGAGGAAGTGAAGACAACAAAGAAAAAAATTCAGGAGGGAACCGGAAGAGCACAGTTGACCAATAAGCCGTAGAAGGGACTAGGAAAAGGGAGAGATAGGCAACAATATATGGAAACATTTGGAGGACAGGAAAAGTGGAAGGATTTCTATCTCTAGTTCCTCAGTAAAAAAGTTCATGAGGTCATTTCTGAGCTAAGGGAGGAGAAGTGTGGTTGTGGCTGAGATAACCTTTAAAAAGATTTTTAACAGCTATGGGGGAAAGGAGGAAATTCCCAGTTTCTAAGGGGTCCACAGTACTCCTAAGGGGCAACAGAGGAGCCAGAAGCACTTGTAAGTCATCAGTATCAAAGCCAGCCAACAGGGCTATCTATAGTGGTTTCTGTCAAGCAGCATTTGGCAGTCTGCCAGGAGGAAAACAGAGCTAGAGTGGCTGGGACTGGGATTGGATGTCAGGGTCCTGTGGAGAGCATATTCAATGAGTGGCCACAGGGGTTCAAGCTGAGCAGGGAAATTAAACCTGCAGGTGTGAGTGGGGCTGATACAACTGGACAACAGGGAAGAGACCAGATTTCCAAAATCAGCATGAGGACGAGAAGCAAGTTTAAAGTAAGAGAAGCAGATATCTGATTTGCAGTCTCTTATGTGGGGCGAACAAGGTCCAGTAAGTTCTGAGGGGGAGACACAAAGTTGTCTAAGAGAAGGGCCTACAATCCTGGGGGTCTTGATGAGAGATGACAATGGAAAGAGGGAGAAATTCAGGGACATTGGTAGCAGGGAAGAAGCTGAAAAGATCACAAGGAGCTGGCTGGGGTGACGGGACCATCAAAGATGCGGCAGAGTACAGAGGAACTGGGGGCAGCCTAGTGGGAGAGCCATGTTGGCTGCAGAATGAAATGCAAATCCTTCTGTGTCAGGAATCTTCTCCCAGGGCAAACCAGCTCTGGAGAGATCTAGAATTACAAACGGGCACAACAAAAGTCAGTGGCGCCATAATTTTAGTCAACCTGAAACATAATTCACTCTCTGAAACAAAACAAATTATAAAAAACAGGGTCCACCTCATAACAGTGACAAAGTTAATTTAGTTTTATTGTATTTAGTAAATTAACTTCAAATGCTAATTAAGCTAAATCATTCTTTTTTCCTAATTATTAAACATGGCTTGAAAAAGCTAAAGAAAACATAACACTGCCAATTTGCACAGAAGCTTAGAAAGTGATTTGTTTAAAACCCCCTCCCCAAATTTAGGCAAGAGGGAAGGAGAAGAAAAGCAAACAATGATGTAAGGCTTTAATTACTGCTTCACACTTTTTATGATAAAACATACACTTCAAAAATTCTAAGGTGACCAAAAAAACTCTTAAGCATGCTCTGAACTAAAGCAAAGAAAGGTATACATCTGTAGGCATTTGACAAACATCTAAGTATTTTCATTTAATTATTCCACTCTTGTTGAGGATATTTTCCACATACAGAGACAAATTAAGGAAAGCCAGACTTCTTAAAAAATAATTGAATATTTACACTGGTCAATACCAAAAAAAGTTCATAATGTGGTAATTCCACTGCAGCACCCAGAGGGGCCAGACAACTGAGGTCTCTGATAAGCTTCACTGTTAGAATGCTTATGGCATCTTATCTGCACCCTTACTAGGTTTCTAAAGTTTTTAAAATTCCATACTATACCTGTGGCTCATAAAGAGATACTATCAGAACCACCACCTAAGGAACTGTTCTTAAAGACTTCAGGCCTATCAGAATCTCCAGGGATAAGACTCCAATAAGAAGACTTTAAGTTCCAGTGTCTTCCATGCACTCCTCTTTAAGAACACCTGCAGCATAATAAGGTAAGCATGGAGTGTTGATTGTATTCTTAAAAATGGTTCTCAGTGTTTCTCAGCCTTGTCGACACATTAGAATCACTTGGGGAATATTAAAAAACTCCAATGCTAGGCCACACAGCAAACCAATGAGTACATCAGAATCTCTGCAGATGAGATAGATATCAGCCTTTTGCTATCCATGTGATTCCCATGGCCAGTCAAGGCTGACCAGCACCAAAGCAGAGGACCACTCCTACATATACTTCATATAAGTGTGCAGTAAAGACTTATAATTTTATGTATGCAAAGAGCTGGCCCACACAGCTATTTGATGAATCAATGAAAAACGGTAATTTATAATTCTGTGAATTTCTCCCTATTGGAACAAAACAAATGATACTCCACACTATCAGCAAAATGCAGGCTAGTGCTGAGAAGCTACAGACCTTGGAATAAATGATGATCTATGAATCATCAGGCAGACATAAGAAATCAAACTAAGCAGGTGGCAATATGTTAAGAAACTCCTGCGTGCACTGAACATTTACGAAAAGGGTCCCAACATCACTGCAAGTGAAAGATACGCAAATCTAGTAGCTAAGGGAAATTTTCTTTGTAGAAGAGACAGCCTCATTCACTCACTTTGGCCACCCAATCCATGTCTTCAAACTCTTTCAGTTGCAACTTGCAAAAGAACATCCAGAAAGTTCTGAAGTCCAGGTTTTTAGATGCTTATTTTGCTCTTTTTATAAGGAACCCAATTGCTGCTTAGAAGTTTACTTATACTTTTGCTCCCTGAACTTTCTGAAGTGTCAGCAAACAAGTCTTTAATAAAGATGCCATGAATTTAACAGAGGACAAGCCTTCTCCCACCAGTTTAACCACTAACAGGTTTTGTGTCACAGGATAAGGCTCAATCAGGATTGGTCAAAACGACATGATGGATCATGAGGCTGGGTCACACCACTTTTCAGGGCACCAGGAACAATGCCCAAGTAATCAACATGTCAGCACATGTAATCCACACCAGCCCAGGGAGCGGGCAGTACAGGTTAGGAAGGTTGAAGAACTGACAGAAACACAGTGCCACCAAATGAAAATCTATGCTCATCAAATTCAAACACAAATGGGTTCTCTGCCAAGCCACAAGAGAAAACTGGAAATTGGTTGATTTTAAAGTTACAGTTACTTATATAATTAAAGTAAGGGATCAAACATTTAAAAGTAGACACATTACGAGTACCTGTATAAGGTTAAGAAACCAGTAGTTATTAATATTATTATTTTTCTAAACTAAAAGAACTTACCCAAATTTTGGCAATCTTTTAAGATCACTAACAAGTTTCTTAAGAAATGGAAGCAGTGGGAGATGGGAGCTGGGAGATAATGAAATATAGCTAGAAAAACTGCACAAATTTTCTTTCAAAAATAAAAAAAAGTCTCCTGTAGATTAAAATAGGGATCATCAAACTCTGTTTCCATGGAACACTGACACTCTGTGCCTTGAAGAGAGCTGTTCCAGTACCCAAAATCAGAAAATGAAGATCATTTGCCACAGGAGAACAGTTAAGATTTTTCTCAATTTCATGATGTGCTCACATTTTTTAACCTTGAGTGCTTGCTATACAGCTTGCCTACACAAGCCTCTCTCATATAAGGAATCTGACTTATGACAAGATTATAAATTAGTTATTGGAAGCTTTTTGTCCCAATATTTTGGGGTGTCACAGGAAGAGTGCCCTAACTTTTAGGATCTCTGTCACCACTAAATGAATTTGAGGACCAACCAGAGCAATAGTTAGGGGTCCGTATTTTCTTTTATGACTAATCTTAATACATAAGTCATAAAAAACTTGACAGGAGCAAAGAAATCACTGCTTTTAGTAGAATGGTTCTCAATCACAAAGCGCCTCATGATGGTTTTATGAAAAGAGTCTTTGCAAATCTCAGCAACTAGCCTGGTGCCTGACACATAGCAGGCACTTAGTAAAGAGGTTTGGCCTGAAGGTGGAGACACAAGCACTGTTGTGTGTGTCCTTCCACAAGTTACCTGGATGACATGGCCTCACTTTCCTCAACATGGTGGGTGTGGGGATAAATGTTATCACAAAATTGTTTACACAAAGTTTAAGAGAAACTTATCATTTGCAAATCATATTAGTACAGGTTGCTTTTTGCATTAGAGTACTTTGTGCTTTTCTTTCTGTTTCAGACACTAGCAACTTTTAAGTTGCTTTCCCATCTTCCACAGCTCCATGCTGGCCTTTTAAAATCCTCACCCCAACCCTGCTGTGATTTACATGTTTTTCTATCATGCCTGTTTAAAGACAAGGTCTGGAAACATGATACAGAGGAAAGCTCACCATCTTGGGCCAATTATGGGCATGACCTTGCTTTTACTACTCCAATCCTTCAATTCTAGGAATTTATGTTCCCAGGAAAGACTAGTTACTGAAATGGACACATGCATAATTACTTTAGGTAATGTTTCAAACTTTACTTCCAAATCATTTTTTTCTTATTTCTGCATTGACTGTTTTAATGACTTGAAATTAAAGTGTAAAGAACTGTGCTAGAAACAAAGAAAAAATGTAAAGAGTTTAAAACATACAAAACAACACTATAAACATAAGAAAAAATTTCAATTCACTAGTAAAAAATACAAATTAACAACCACTATTAACTCAATAAAAGATATATAAAATCAATAAGATACTATTTTACCTTAGGTAGTAAAGATTTTGGTTTGTTTCACTTTAAATTATAATATCTAGAGTTGAGATAAGGAGATCTACAAGAGGGTAGTCACTCTCATACTTAGCTGGTGGAAATGTAAACTACAGGTTTCCTAACCTGAAAATCTGAAATCCAAAATGCTCCAAAAGCCTAAACTTTTTGAGTGCTGACACGATACCAACTGTGGAAAATTCCACACTTGACCTCATGTGACAGGTTGCAGTCAAAACAGTCAAAATTTTGTTTCATGCACAAAATTATTTAAAATGTTGTATAAAATTACCTTCAGTCTATGTGCATAAGGTGTATATGAAACTTAAATGAATTTCATGTTTAGACGTGGGTCCCATCCCTAACATATCTCATTATATATATACAAATATTCTGAAATCTGAGAAAATCCAAAATCAGAGCTACTTCTGGTGCCAGAATTTTGGATAAGGTTTATTCAACCTGTAGTATGTTTCTGGAAGGATACTGGTAATATATGTTGGAGGAAACTTAAAATGGTCCACATCTTGGACTCCACAATTTTATGCCTAGGAATTTACTTTAAGGAAATAATCCTAGATGTTATTAGGAGTAAGTTATTGTCTGTCCTGCCCACACCCTTCTCTAGGACAGTACCCCCCATACCCTTGATAAACAGACATGTAACCCAAAACCCAGGCTCAGAAGACTGATCCAGAGGCACCACCACCAAAGAGCCGGAGGCAGGCTGACACCTGACTTCTGACCTGAGCTGCAAACATAAACTGGGCCAAATTTTTCACCATTAGCAATTCCCATTTGGAAACTAAATCATGCTTTCAGGCTCTAGATCTAAAGGGGTGAGGAGCCAGGGCCAGTGACCTTTGTGGAATATAGAGCCAAGTTCAACAAAAATAAGCAGATAAGTTATTTGATTCATTTTATTCTAATCACACATTACTTTCAAAATTAAAAACAAATGCAAAAGTGTTTGGTTAGAAATAACCCAAGTATCTGGTTGCTTGTCAGAGACGAGGTTACTGGTTTCCTGTTGGTAAAAACCACCTGCATCCTTTCTAAGCCCACACAAAGAAAGTACCTCCAGCAAAACAGGGATAGGTGCTTGTTTTCAGACCACAATTGTAGGTTTCTTCTCTCCTGTTGGTTTTTCTTCAGAGCCATATATAAACACAGGGGTATTGACTTACATTATTTACTGCCATAACAATAACACCTTGTATTTGCAAAACATACTTAAGTGGAGGTATGGGAACTGTTTTGGTAGACTCTAGCTAAGTCAGCCATACCGTCATAGAACCACAGGCTATTGGTGCTCACAGCACTTTAGAAATCAACCCATCCTCATATTACAGATAGATACTCACTGGGGGACCTCAAGTTTTTATTTGATTCATATGTTATTTCTATCTTGCCCTGCATTTTTAAAAAAGGATTTGAGGCAGTTTGTAATTAAAGAGAAAATTGAAGTGCTGCAAAAAGAGCAATTACTAATCCTTAAAGAGCTACACTCTAAGAAAGTCCACCTTCTCTTGGAAGGAAGTCCCGGGATCACAATCTGATCCTAAATATAATTTAGGATTATAATTCCCACACTGTCCCTAGAATAGCTCCAGAATATACAAATTCCTCTGTCTGAAGCCAAAGTCCCCAAGGCAGCTCAAGGTCCTCAAGAACAATGGAAAGCCACCCAGCCCAGAAGTTGCAGTGGAGGGAGAGGGACATGGGATTGAAAACTCAGATTATCCCTAAGATTCAGTGATTAAGCCTGTCAGATTCACTGACAGGAAACATGAGGACCACAGGCCCAAAAAGCACCCACCCAGAGCCCCTCCAGGCCAACCTGAGGAGGGGAGAGAGAGGCAGTTAGTGGAATGGGAAGAACATGATGCCAGAGGTAGGTTGTCTCAGGCTCTGCAGGGCAAACACACATTTGGAAATATAAACAATAGTACAGCCCAGTCCAAAGGAGAGGGGCAAGGTTGTATTCAGTCCAGATAGCTGCTTCAACCCTCATTTTCCAGTGGAGATACTCTCAATCCTGCCAGGCTATGCTCTTGGCTCTCAGTTCAGGGCAGAGCGGTCTGTAAGTGATTGGACAGACAATCATGCAGAGACAGCTGAACAGAGTGCACCTGGGATCATTCACAGAGAACCCAGCATTCATCAGGCCTCTACACCAGGAACAGAACAGCCTGGTGTGACCCCTGGGCACTCATCCATCTAAACAGGCAGGACCCACTCACCCACAGACACACACACATAAACTTAACCTTGGGGCTGGTTACTATCAAACAGTTCTATTATCCGTTCCTGATTATTCATGCCAGAGGAACAGATATACAAGTAAACTGAAAAATCACCTTTAAATCATTTCTTTCCAGGATAGAGAATGTGATTAGCAACTCAATATTTCTGTTAAATTACTAATCCTACACATTTCCTCCTTTCCAGTATTGAAATCAGCTGAAATTCCCTGAAATGATGGTAAATGAAAGAAACAATCCAGTTGAACTATGGGAATTAACTAGGCAGCATTTTTTTTTTTTTTTTTTCCCAAGACAGAGTTTGGCTCTGTTGCCCGGGCTAGAGTGCCGTGGCGTCAGCCTAGCTCACAGCAACCTCAAACTCCTGGGCTCAAGTGATCCTCCTGCCTCAGCCTCCCAAGTAGCTCTGGGACTACAGGCATGCACCACCATGCCCAGCTAATTTTTTCTCTCTCTCTCTCTCTCTATATATATATATATATTTTTTTTTTTTTAGTTGTCCAGCTCATTTCTTTCTATTTTTTAGTAGAGACGGGGTCTCGTTCTTGCTCAGGCTGGTCTCAAACTCCTGACCTTGAGCGATCCACCCGCCTCGGCCTCCCAGAGTGCTAGGATTACAGGCGTGAGCCACTGCACCCAGCCTAGGCAGGATTTTTGATAAGGTATCTCACCATGCTCAAATCTATTCAATTCAGAAAAGCCTTCTAGAATAATCAGTAGATTCCTGAAAGGTCAGGATATTGGTTTACCTCTAAAGCTTACCACTTTACGCGTCATACAGTAGATATTCAATAGATACTTGTCAAACTGAACTGGACATATATTGAATATGGAAATATTGGTACTAAATATGCAAAAACTCAGAAGTTCAGAAGTCTGGATTTTATATTATTACAATTTGTAATTATGTAGCATATGCACTAAAAATATCCTTAGAGAATTTCCAGTCTAGTCCTCTCCTTTTATATAGCAGAAAACTGAGGCTCAGAACAGATAAGTGAATTACTCCATACTTACCTGGTTACAGAGCCAGATCTCACACACACACGCCCATGACCACCGCCATTTTTGGGGGTCGAGGGGCAGTGAGGGAGTCATTTGCTTTTATCATCTAGGAAGGAATAAGCAAAAGTTCTAATAAAATTCTGGTAAATTGGGTTCCCATCAAATTGAGGTTTCACATTAATGTGTTCCAAGCAATAATGTGCTAAGTTTAAATTAATAGTTTAATTATTTAGTTAATGGGCTAAGTTTATCTGGGATAATGCATGTTTTTGATACAAGGCCTTTCCTGAAAATCATTAAATCAATAGAAAAATATACATTTTTAAAATAAATACTCATGTGCAAGTTAAGGACCATTTATTTTCAGGATCTAATATCTCAACCTCTCTCATTTAAGAAATCTATTATGCCAACAAACCTTTCTATACATAACACATCCATTTCCCACACACAATCCTAAATTCAAATGAATATTCCTGCCTTGATTCAACAACGCTTTTCTAAGCCACCATCTAAGTTTCTGGTTTAAATCCTGCTTTATAGCCAAGGCTAGACTCACAAGAAGCAGAACTGGGAGTGATTTTAGTAAGAATTTCATTCAACCTCATCATTTTTTCAGAAGAGAAGGCCCAGATTATAAAATATTTTGCCCAACATCATTAAATTAAACAGCAAGGCCTGAATCAGAACCTGCCTTTGCGACCCATAAATCTGCCTGCTTCCATGGAATAGATTTTGAGACCCTCAAAAGAACCTATTACTGGAAAACTGCCTCTTCCCTAGAAAAATGATCAATCTCTGGTTACCCATTTGCATTTCCCTGTTAATAACTATATTCCTATTTTCATATCTTATGTCTAGAGGTTGCTAGTTTTCTTCTTTCTTTTCACTATAGCAAACAATTATTTTCTTCTATCTCTAATAAATAAAATAACGGTAAAGTATATTGATCTTTCCTTTTTGCCAGAAAGACTGTGAGCCCCTTCTTACCCTCGTCGTGTGAGGCTCATTAAAATAAACATTTTTCAGGTTCCAAACCTTTAAAAGTTTTGCCTAATTCCTAAATTAACTTATGTTTCTCCTCCCCCAACCCCCACACACAAATTCAGTTTGTGTTCTTTTCGTACTAAAAGTTTAGACAGGAAATTAGATGATGAAATTCAGTGAAATGAACAGGCACTGTAATTCATTTTGCCAGGCACTGGCAACAAAAAGTAGTATTTGGGAACATAACGGGCACAAAGGGAGTCACTGGGCAGTAAAACTTCTGGCTTATCTTCTTATCCAGGATGAATTCGTTTGGATGGGGTGGGAAAGCAGGATAACAGTATAGCAAATTTTCCACTTTGTGGCCTACCATTGGTGGGAAAATGCTAAAACAGAGATTACAGGGCCAGTGGTATAGTACAGTATTTTGGTTTTTTAAAAAATGTTAATCATAGGCTGAAGTGAATTATGCATTTTATAAAAACTAGAAATGCAAAAAAAGTAATTTTAATAACATTAGTGGTTTTGTGATAACCCAACTATAATTAATAATTTGCATTTTGAACCTGTACAGATAAAGCTGAAGTAGGATGGCAGTTCAAATGGCCTTAACTACCATTGTCACTGTTAACAATAAAAAGGATCAGACAGAATTAAGACACAATGAAGCAAATTTTGTTTAAAGATTTTTCTACCCTCACAGTGCAGACAGAAACAAAAGGAATCACATAATTTTAAAAGATAAGGACAGAAGGGAAAAGGTAATGTTTTAATCATGGAGTGTAAAATATTAATAATAAGGAAGATGCATGTAAGTCTGCTTCCTAGCCCATTGTCTATAACCCTATGGCTCCATGGAGAAAGGAAACAGGAAACTAGAGCAAGCCATCTAATGAACCAATGGGGCCAAAAGGGTAAAACAGCAACCCTCTCTATTTGGATGACTTCCAAAATTGCATCCACCTATCCATCTGACAAATGACCATTGAATGCTTACTTTGGGTCTGGCAATGATCTGGGCAATAGGGATAGAGCAATGAACCAGCAGAGAGAGACCCTAACCATACAAATCTCCACTTCCAATGCTGCTTTTAGGCTGTAAGAATGTATTTCCAACATGGCACCTCCAACTCAAACACCCAAAGCCAAGGTCACCTTTGCTCTCAAACTATTTCTTCTACGAGTTCCCTGTCTCAGTTAAAGGCATCACCAACCACTCACTTCTTCTGACCACTAATTTTCAAGTCATGTTAAACTCCAACCTCTCCTTCATTTCCACCTCTACCAACTCCTTCAATATATCACCAAAGAACTGATCACTGAGCATCTACAGTTTAATATCTCCACCTTTTCATTCCTTCTATCATTTGGTTAAGGATCTCATCATCTTCTGCCTAGATTATCACAAGAGCCTCCTAACTGAGGCTTTTGGGTCTTACCTCCAAAAGCTGCTCAACATATCCCTCTCCATTTCAGTTGATGGCTACCACATCCTTCCCCCCATTAAAACCTCACATGAATCCTTTTCCTCTCTTCATTCTTCCCCACATCCAATCCATCAGGAAATTCTGTTGATTCAGGTTCCGAAATACATCCATGCTCTACTTGTCACCACCTTCCCTCCTACCACGCTGGTTCAAGCCAAATGCATCTCTACAATAGCTTCCTTACTGGCCTCCCAGCTTTACTCTTGCCCGAGTACAGTCTATTCTTAAAACAGCAGCTAAGTGATCCTTTTAAAACACAAGTTAGTCTGTATCATTCCCTACTCCAAACCCTGTGAGGCACCCTCCATCACTCAGAGTAAAAGCCAAAGTCCTTAAAAAAAAGCCTCAAAGCCCTAGATGATCTGGTCTCTCTTTTTCTTTCTAACCTCATCTCTTCTACTCTCTCATTAACTCGCCCCACTCTTTCAGCTCTAGCCATTACACTCCTACGAGTTCTTCAAATGCAGAAATGCTCCCATCTTGGGACTTTTGCACAGGACATTCTCCCCTATATATCCACATGGCTAATTCCCTCACTTCTTTAAGACTTCTCTCAAATCTCACCTCCTCCACGAAGCCTACCTTGACCACCTATTTCATAATGCAACCTCTTCCTATGCAGCCACAATCCCCTTTACTCTGTGCTATTTTTTCCCCAAAGCAATTATCTAACATATGTAATTTAACCATATTTATTATTTGCTGTGTTTCTCCCCACTAGAAATATAAACTCCAGGGGAGGTATTTTGTCTGTTTTGGTCATGGTGGTATGCCAGGTGCCTAAAACAGCACCATGCCATAGTTAAGTGTTCGATACCGACTGAATGAATGGACTAATCAGTCACCCTGCTCTCAGGATTTCTGCCCCAAGGTCATCTTTCTCAAGCATAGCTCATGATGTCAACTCCCTGCTGTAATTTTTTTTTTATAATAATATAAATCAGGCTTCCCCTCAAAAAAATCTCTTTGCTGATTCCTTTCAGCATTTTTGCTTTAAGGAGACTTTTAATGTTTTTAGTACAACTGTCAGTATTTTACAGAATACTTTTTCCTAAATTAACAGAACAATAGAACATAGTGGCTGTTTGGCCTTCTGTGTGGCATTTTAACTCACCTAATTTCCTTTATAAAGTTATTGATTTTTTAACAACATTTTTTTCAGCACAAGCACTGCCACTTTAAAGACCGCTCAGAGGACATTTTAGGGGATATATAAACAATCTTAAATAATCCTGACTATTAAAGTAACAGAACAATACACTTGCAAAAGTTCTGACAGGGATAAATAGTAAGGTTCAGTTGATATTAACATCTATGAACTCTACTCAGGCAGCTTTGCAATTGTATAAACCATAATACTCTTTTTAAACTGGAGGTGGACTCTGAATTATTTCAAATTTTGTACGTAAAATACTTTATATCATGTTCTTTCAATTTCTATAAAAATGTAACTGTATTGTAGCTAAGTTTGCCAAGAAAATGTCAATAAGACAAAATGTTTTTACAGTCAGAATTTGTTTACAAATATTTACAAGCACATCTATTCCACATATTTAGAAATAATTGTATTTAAGAGACATACTTAAAGAAAGCTCCTTAACACGTTTTATAAAATACTACAAACTGATTTTCTGTATGGATTTTAGAACAGCTAACACTTTTTAAGCAGTTACTATTAATATATGTCAGGATCCATATTAAGTATTTTACACCTATTAACTCATTTAATCTCCACAACGACCCTATAAGGTTGGTGCTATTGTTATCCCCATTTACAGAGGAGAAGGCAGAGGTTCAGAGATGCCCAAAGTCACAGGACTCCTAAATATATCCAGTTTTTATTTCAGAACCCTTGCTCTAAACCACCCCACGTCAGGCTTATTGCTTTGACTCACACTTCAAATACATGCAAGAGAAAGAGATTTACTTAATTGCCAGTTGCAGTAACACCTTTTAAGCTTAAATACCTTAACTAGTCCCAGCATCACAGCACCCATGTTTGAACAATGGAATCCCACCACAGCTGATAGAACAGGTTAGGAAAATCCATCTCCTTGAAAATCTGGAATTGGAAATGAGTTGATCTCTTCCTATGGCTGTACATAATAGATGACCTTGGGACTAGCTTCTGCCTGCTTTGTAGACAGAGTAGCAGAAAAAATGTCTGTTAAGAAAGAAGGAAGCAGATATAGAAAGAAAAATTAGAGACAAAGATCCCAGAGTATGTCAGTCACCGAGGCCTCCCAGGTTTGGTTCCAGGTCTTCCTGGGTATGGGCACATCCTTGCCCTTTGATGAGAAATCCCAGAATCTGGAAAAATCAATTCTCCATTTGTATGTATCAGCTTAAGAGAATTTCTGTTACTTCAATTAAAAGTTTAATTATTCAATATTTAGATCTGGGTTCATACATGGACTGAAAACCACATAGTCTTTACTGACCATAGAGTAAACAAAACATAAGAATTTGAATTGCCAGCATTTAGAAACATAGTCAATTAACTTAAAGAATGATATTCCCCTAGAATAACAAAATTGTCATAGCCTCAAGACATCATGAAAGTGACAGCTTTATCTTGGAGAGTTAGAAGACAGAACAAATTTAGAGGAAAACCATGTGAGATACTAAAAAATCACAAGCAGCAGCTGCAGCAGAAGCAATAGAAGACAATCCAAAAACACAAGCTTCTTGCCATCACATTACTAACAGAGAAACACACGGGTGAGAAACAGAAAATAACCGGTCCCATTTTCAGACGGACAAAAAGTAATTCCTTTATGGTCACAAGGTTGGGTTTCCAAAAAAAAACCTAAATAATTATATACTGTCACTTACAAAATTAAAATTAGAGTAGATACTTCAAAATACAGGCAATCACCTTATATCTGGCTCTGTAACACTGAAATTAACTTGGACTCTTGATTCTAATCACTTTGACAGCAAAAGAAATTACACACCATCTCAAACAATCCACTCAAAACCACGGTTGTAAGGATATCAAGTGATTTTTATAGGCTAGTAGTCACCTCCCAATGTAATATTCATTCATACCCCATTTTGTATGCCAGAGATACAGTTGCATTTAGAGTACTTTTGAGGCCCTCTCCTCCCATCTTAGAGTGACGGATCTATTTATAGTCATATCAAGTACTATCACAAATACATGGGCAACGTGAACCAAAAGAAAAGAAAAAAAAAAGGGAGAGAGACAAACTGCTTTCTGGAGCTTATTGTGAATACTGTGGCTGATACTGAGGCTGATCAAGAGTTTCACAAACGTTAGGGATATACCAAGGACTCCTAACATTCCTTGTTTATTGTTGTAAACCTTTTTTGACCTTTTATTATGTTTATATTTACTTCGTACAAAAAAAAATTGAAGATTAGTTCCCATGTGTCCTGTAGCAAAAAGAATATTTCTGTTCATCTGTACTTACTTCGATTAATGTTTCTCAAGTTGTTGGTTGGGATACAGCATATTCTACTCTTAAATCTCATCAATTTCTCACTTTTCCCCTCCTTGAACTGTAAGGGACTTAATATTTCCAGTTACTTTAACTAGCAAACCACACATTCCTGTATCAGTGTTGCTCAAAAGATTTTAGGCAGTAGAATTATCTGGATTATTAAAAGGTAGACTCCTGGACCCCAACACGGACCTACAAAATCACCCCTTGGGGATGGAGCTACAAGAACTGTGTTTTAAAGCAGTGACCATCATAATTTTTTGTGCCAGCACCTTCTGAATTATTTTTAAAGCTATATAACTTCCTTACACATTTTTAAGTTGACATCTAGTTTGACAAGTTGCAATATGGACATAATTTGTAACTTGTAAATATCCACATTTCTAAATAAAACTGTTAATCACTCTTACATGGATAAAAAGCTCTCTAAATATCAGAGATTTGAAAAATATTACTCATTTTAAAAAAAGGACAAACTCTTCTTCAGTCTTATATCCTTTTTTTATTCTCAAATTCATATATCTTTTCAAATATCCCTACAGTTTTAATATTAATGTATTTTTATACATTAATATTAAATGTAAATATTTTATCCATCTATCATGCTTCCCTACAAATGAACTGTATACATAATTGACATCTTAAATTTTAAATTTCCTGTGAGCATAGTTTTAAATGTTTTTTAAAAATTTTTCCTATGGATTTATCAGTGTCTGAAATTACTATTGGTCTACAATTGATCAAAATAAATATGTAATAAATGTTAATAAATCCATTTTAATATAAAAAATAAGACCTTTCAGTAATATATCTCTTAATGAGATGGATGGGTTTTTAACATATAATTTTTTATCACTAGAATAATAGTTCAGCATCAGTTCTATTCCTATTTTTCATATGTAAATATAAAAATTTTATATGTAGATATAAGCCCTGAGAAACTTGCTCTTATAAATAAGTAGATGGAAATAGAAGTTTTTTCGGTTTTTTTTTTTTTTTTTAAGAGATGGGATCTTGCTCAGGCTGGTCTCGAACTTCTGAGCTCAAGTGATCCTCCCACCTCGGCCTCCCAGAGTGCTAGGATTACAGGAGTGAGCCACCGTACCCAGCCGAATTACAAGTTTTGCTACTGTAATGTCATTAAATTCTTTTGACTTCTTCCTAGATATGTAACAAAAAAAATCACATCATCACTTGTCAATATTTTTAAAGATCAGCTGACAACTTGAATATATTCAATTTTATTGAAAGCAAAGAACTGAAAATGGTTTGTTATCTGGTCACATTAGAGTCATTCACCTTCTCAACACCAATACCGTATTTTGAGTTTTTCCTCTGGTTTGTGCCTTGAAGGGTTTTATACTCAAAGCATAAATACTATGAAAATAATTGTTATACTGTATTGTTTAGGGAATAATAAGGAAAAAAGTCTGTACATGGTTCAGTATAGACACAAATTTGTTTTTGAATATTTTTGATCCATGTTTGGTTGAATACATGAATACGGAACCCACCAACTGCATATATATCCCTATTAGTTCTGCCTCTCTGGAGAACCCTAATACACTCATTTGGTCCCCAGATAGTTATTAAGCACCTACTGTATGTATGCCAAAACCTTAGCTAAGCCCGAAGGAATACAGAGGATGCAGACTGATTCTTCACACTATGCAATAAGCACAAAGCCTCTCATTCAGATTCACCTTGTGTAATATATTAAGTCGCTGTTTAAATAAATTTGAGTTCTACAAAGCAAAGACCAAATTATCACCAGGGTCAATTGGATTGTCCTCTGTATACATAATATTAATCTATTGGTTGTGCTTAAAATTTAAAACATAATTTTGTTCCAAAATTACAGATGTAAGTATGTTACATCCTGGCTAGTGACTGCATTCTAGGATAATTTTTAACCCTTGACAAAAACAAATTACTCTTCCTATCAGGAGAAAAGTACTAGTCCTGGGGACCAAACACTAAACATTCGTCAAGAAAACAAAGTCAACCATCCATGAAAAGCAATAGCATAAAAATGCACATTTCCTAGGGTGAAAATTTCCATCAATCAGATATACTCTTGGTGAAAATTAAGGTCCACCACCTCATTTAAGTTGGAAAATTAAAAGTATTCTAAGTTCCTAAGTTAAATGACTCCAAATGTTTCTTATCAAGAAAAAAAGCCTCTCCACCCAACCACACAGCTACCATTTATAACTACCAAAAGAAATTTTACATAGGCCCTTTGTAAAGGATGATCCTCACAAAGCTAGTCAATTTCCCACCCTCTCTCTCTTTTTTCTTGTGCCTTTTTAAAATTATTACTAGGATATCTACAGTTAGGAGATAAAAAAGCTATTTCATAATATATTAAAGTTAATATAGAGTATAGAATAAGAATTTCTTCCCCGGTGGTGTAATACACTTGCAGTGATAGCCACTACTTCACATCGTTAACCCTTGGAAGTGAAGGCAGCTGGCAGGGTGAGGAGGGCTCCTCTGACAGAACAAAGCTGATGGGGCCACACAAAAGCACAACTCCTAACTCTGCTTCCAAAGACCCAACAGCCTAACCAAAAGAACTACCCAGGATAGAATCAACATTGCAATCAAATGAGGGAAAAATACTCTCTAACATTCCATCTAGATCAAAATATCATGACTGTAAAAAATGCCAAAGTTCAGCAAGCCATACTAAACTTATCCGACCTCTAAATGTGCTACAAAGCTATAATGAAAAAATAGATTGTGTAGTGAACAAATAAAGGATATTATGGCTTCTAAATAGGGTACAGTCCATGAATTCTGGGTATAGTTGAAAATACCAGCCTCTGAAATTTAGGTTAATTATGAATATTAAAAAAATCAATCACAAATGATGAGAAAACTGGCATCATGTGCCCCTGATGAGACACACTAAGAAGGATAAAATGTCACCTATGTAATATTCCTGTCACAAATGTTTAATCTGAATCTAATCATGAAGAAACAAGTAGACAAATCTAAACTGAAAGAAATTCTGCAAAATAACTGGCTTCTTCAAAAATGTCAAGTAATAAAAGACAAAAAATGATGAAAAACTATTCTTGATTACTTTCAATAAATTCGTATTGAACATCTACTATCTGGAAGGTGGCAGAGTGGGGTGCCTAAGGGTTCAGAATATAACAAATCAAATTCTGGCTCTAAATCCTATGTCTACCATGTGGAAAAGATATTTAACCATGCTATGACCTAGTCTCCTCTCTGTATAAACGAGGATAATGATAGCACCTTCTTCAAAAGATCATAGAGAATTAAATGAATTTGTCTATAAAGGTCTTAGCACAGTGCTGGGCACTTAGTAAGTGCTCACTAAATGTCAGTGGAGATACTGATGTTGGAGAAAAGCCACCAGGTGCTAGGAGAGAAATAAAGACTAACGTGGTCACTGCCATCACTGAGCTTACAGTGAAATGTGAATTAGGAAAAAAAAAAAAAGGCCAGGCAATTCTAAGAGTGTGATACAAGCCTTTGCCTGGTGAAAGGCTCTAGAGTACAAAGGAGGCTGTTAGAGCAAGGAATGGTGGTGTCAGCACCCAGGTAATGGCAGAGAGGAGAGGCAACAAAAATGGGAGAAGTCAAACTTGGGGACTGCTAGGCTGATGAGACGGGAAGAGCTGAGGATTGAGACCAGCTCCCGGTAAGGCAGCTGGATGGGTGTGGTGCCAGTCACTGATAAACGGAGCACAGGGCATGAGCGGGTTCCATCTGGGTCAAACTCGGCGGGCAGGGCCACCCAAGGGAATTGTCCTGGAGTCACAAACATCTGTAGTAGAGAAGTCTTGATCTTGACAGAAAAGATACAGTCTGCATTCCCCAGAATAAAATAGCTAAATCAAATAGATTTCATCTTCATCTTGCCTGGGCTCCCAATTTCAGACTATGGTTTTTAAAAATATGACAGTCCCATCAATCTTATGTATTTTACAGTGTAACTATCTTACTGTTTAAATATTAATAGATTCTAGGGACCAGGTGGCTCACACCTGTAATCCTAGCACTCTGGAAGGCCGAGGCAGAAGGATCGCTTGAGCTCAGGAGTTCAAGACCAGCCTGAGCAAGAGCGAGACATTTGTGGCTCTCGACAGGTTCACTAACCCTGAAACTTTAAATTCCCCTGCCAAGAAAGTTAGCAATGTTAGCCAGATATTCTTACTCAATTGGAGAACATTATTCGTTTATTAAAGGTAAGAAAGAATGCAATTATAAACTCTCATTTTCTAAGTTATAAAGCATATAACCTCTCATTTACACCCCTCCCCTCCAAAAAATTGTCAGGAACAACTCTAACCACATGTGTGCATGTATCTATGGGCAATAACACATGATACGTTGATACTGTAAATAAAACACTAGATTCAATCCTGGCCCATAGAGTCTCAAGTATCAATCCAACCAGAAGCTGGATGTGTCACACAACACAAAATCGGTCTTGCTGCCACACTATGTGCTCATTCAATGTGTGCCTGACAATGGCTACAGGTAACACCGTGTATACACTGTCCTTCAGGTATACTGCACTGAGGGCTCAGATCAATCTGCCTTGGCTCATTTCCTTGCGAAAGAGATGACGGTCCTCCAATGTCCATTCTCTACTCCCTTGAGGAACAGAACTCTCCCTCCACCCCCAGAGTCTTGGATCCTTACTAGATTCCACACTCCAAGCCTCTTCCGTAGTGAAGTATCATCACGTGACTTAAGCTCTGGCAACTGGGATGTGACGGGAAGTGATGCCTGCAACTTCCAGGTCACACCCAGAAAAAGGAACTACTTGGCCTCCACTTTCTCTTTCCCACAGAATAAACAAAGATGTCGGAGTGGTGAGCCACCTGCAGCATGCACATGAGGGGAATAACTGAGGCCGTGGAAGAACAACAAGCTAAAAGGAGCCTGAGCCCCTAGGGTACTCCCGAAGCCAAGGGCTAGACTCCAAACTGACTACCAGCTTGGATTTTTGCATGAGAAAGAAACTTATCCTGTTTAAGTCACTATTATTTTGGTCTTTATTAAAATAGCCAAACCAACATCTTCATTCGTTTTCACTCCAACCATTAAAGTCTACGATTATGAAGAATTTCTTTAATGAAGGTGTGCCTCACTTTGTCTTAGAGCTTTTCATTTCTTTATCATGACTACAGGCATCTCAGCAACCCACCTGGTCTACAATGAATGTTTATACTAGAATCTTCAAGGGGCATAATAATAAATTGGTACTGTCACCACAATTCCTCTCCAAATGGTCATATATTAAACCTATTCTTTAATTTGTTGCTACAGCCTCAATATTTGCAGAACCCATGTGAAGGACTTCCAGTCTATCTGACAAATTTTCAACCTTGGTGTTATATATGATGATGACATTCTAAATCCAGCATCCAGACTGACTACACTGATTTTTCCCCCCTGCTAGGAGAGGATAAATTGTACTGAGTCCTCTATACTTTCCTCTTTGGTGTTTGTGGTAGGCACAAAAATGCACCCCCCGCCCCCAACCACCACCACTGCCACCCCAGATGCCCTCATCCTACCCCCTGGAACCTGTGAATATGTTACCTTACATGGAAAATGCGCCTTCGCAGATGTGACTAAGGCTCTTGAGACGGGGAGGTTATTCTGGATTATCCAGGAAGGCCCAATTTAATCACAAGGGTACTTATAAAGAGGGAGACAGGAGTGTCAGAGTCCCAGAGGAGATGTGACAAAAGAAGCAAGGGTTCAAGGTATGCCATTGCCAGAAGAGGCCATGAGCCAAGGAATACAGACAGCCTCTAGAAGCTCAAAAAGGCAAGAAATGGATTCTTCCCCACAACCTCCAGAAAGAACATGCTGACACCTTGATTTTAATCCAGAGAAGCCCACTTCGGCCTTCTGACCTCCAGAATTATAAGAGAATTTGTGTTGTGTTAAGCCACAAAGTTTGTGGTAATTTGTTACAGCAGCCATAGGAAACTAACAGTGGCCTTACATGTAGCACTATATATTGTAATAACCCAAATGAAGTTTAGGGTAGGACTGGTCCAGAACTAAAGAGCTAGATGGAAATAAGCAGTTTTAATAATAGACATTAATAGTATTACTAATAATAATAATGTATGATTGTTTTTCCATTTTATTATAGTCACAAAGGTAGCTCTCCCTATCCCTCTCTCCCCCAAAAAAGTCAGAAATTGAGTATGTAGTAGGTACAAGCAAATCTTATAATTAGATAAAAGGACTCCACCCACTACTGAATGCATCTTCATCTCAAGATGAAACTGGATACCATTTCTACTAACTGTTATTGTTTTGAAGGATAAATGCTTTCTCTGCTCATATTAATAAAATAGCATTCAATAATTTCTTTAAAGGCAAAAGAAGAATTTAAAGAGTTTTTAAAGCTCTTATAACTAACCAAAATCTGTAACCACACGTAATATTTTCCTGGTATTATTTAGTTCAAATCTCATTCATCACTTGGTTGAATTTTAGTTCATGCAGCTGTTGACTATAGAAAAAGGAACAATCACTGCTGTGTGCTTGAAACACTAGCATTCCTGGAGAAGTGCAAGATTAACTAACCCTAGCTTCATTCATCTGGGACTCCCCAGTTTCAATGTTGGTCAAACGGGTTCACAATCAACAGCAAGGTCGTTAGAAGCTAAAATTATCACCCCACCCTCACCCTGTTTCTTGTCCACCATTGTGCTTCCAGCTCCACGACGGTTGCAGTTCCCACTCAGAGATGTCTGCAGTAAATGCAGGTCCGTTGGAGACACGTACCCTGACATTCCAAAGGGAAGTCCTAAGCAATGCCCTTGTGTGCCTCTCTGGCCCAGAGTTCATCCACATCTGACTGCAGAAGATTCATTTCAAGATCACATTCTTAAGCATGGCCTGTTTTCATTGCCAGGATTTCATACAATCATAGAACCACAATTGCACTATAAACTCTTGGCCTAAATTTACTTCCCTTCCTTCCTCCTGACCAGAACCTAATGAATGTTGTTTAATACCCAAAATGGTCTAGATCCATGTAACGGGACTCCTTTTGTTTCAGAAACTAAATTACTTCTTTGTAATACATCCCTATATTACATTTGAGAGAATAACACTATCTCTTGTGCTATGCTCACAGGAAGCAGAAGAGTTACATTCTTAGAGTAGAAATTTGGTTCTAAAGACTTTTTTCCTGCTTTACTCTGTTTCAATTTGTTCTAGGCTTTGGCTGCCATTATAACTCCACCACTGATAATATGTAAGTTTTTCTACCTGTACCCTAAATTCAGTAGATTGAGGTAGGATTTATTTTCCTCATCTTACTGACTTAAGCCCCTCCAAAAAAGCATTGTTGTCTTTCAGAGTCTAGAGAAAGGTCTGCCTACTCCAAACCTTGGAGGAAAAGGAGACCAGCACACACAGGATATCCTTTGTTGTCTCTGAGTCATGATCTTTATTAAACTTTTTAATGATTAAGGTTCAATATGCATTCACCTATATACAACACACTTGCTTTTATACCTTGGAAGTTCTCAGTGTGTTTATCCTATACACGTTCCATTTTGGTCTTGCTCACTTCAGATTACAGATCCCTAGTATGTAAAATGTATGGCTTTTTGCTCCTTAATTTTTTTTTTTTGAGACAGAGTCTCACTGTGTTGCCTGGGCTAAAGTGCCGTGGCATCATCCTAGCTCACAGCAACCTCAAACTCCTGGGCTCGAGTGATCCTCCTGCCTCAGCCTCCCGAGTAGCTGGGACTACAGGCAT
>CAUYRB010069562.1:0-25754 GCA_963574695.1 Propithecus perrieri | reverse complement strand
ACATCTGTGAAGAATGATGTTGGTATTTTAATAGGGATTGCATTGAATCTGTAGATCACTTTGGGTAGTATAGACATTTTAACAATGTTGATTCTGCCGACCCACGAGTATGGTATGGTTTTCCACCTGTTTACGTCCTCTGCTATTTCCTTCCTCAATGTTTCATAGTTCTCTCTGTAGAGGTCTTTTACCTCCTTAGTTAAATATACTCCTAGGTACTTTATTTTCTTTGTTGCTATTGTGAAGGGAATTGAGTCTTTGATTTGGTTCTCGGTATGACTGCTATTGACGTATATGAAAGCCTCTGATTTGTGTGTATTGATTTTGTATCCTGAGACTTTACTGAATTCATTTATCAATTCCAGGAGCCTCTTGGTTGAATCCATGGGGTTTTCTAGATATAATAGCATGTCATCAGCAAAGAGTGAGAATTTGATCTCTTCTGTTCCCATTTGTATGCCTTTAATCCCACTCTCTTGCATGATTGCTGTGGCCAGGACTTCCAGCACTATGTTGAATAGAAGTCGAGATAGTGGGCAACCTTGTCTGGTTCCAGTTCTAAGTGGGGATGCTTTCAATTTTTCCCCATTCAGTATGATATTGGCTGTGGGTTTGTCATATATGGCTTGTATCATTTTTAGGTAAGCCCCGTCTATGGCTGTTTTGTTAAGCGTTCTTATCATAAAAGGGTGTTGAATTTTGTCAAATCATTTTTCTGCATCTATTGAGAGAATCATAATGGTTTTTATTTTTGCTTCTGTTTATGTGGTGAATTATGTTTATAGATTTGCATATGTTAAACCATCCCTGCATCTCTGGGATGAAGCCCACTTGGTTATGATGCATTATTTTCTTAATAAGCACCTGGATTCGGTTAGCTAGAATTTTGTTGAGAATTTTTGCATCTATATTCATAAGGGATATTGGTCCGTAGTTTTCCTTTTATGTTGCATCCTTTCCTGGTTTTGGTATCAGGGTTATGTTGGCTTCATAAAATGTTTTGGGGAGGAATCCATCCTTCTTGATGTTGTGGAATAATTTCTGCAGGATAGGCACCAGTTCTTCTTTGTAGGTGTGGTAAAATTCGGGTGTGAAACCATCTGGTCTGGGACTTTTCTTTTTAGGAATGTTTTTTATTGCTGTTTCAATTTCAGACCTTGGTATTGATCTGTTCAGGAATTCTGTTTCTTCCAGCTTGAGCCTATGGAGGCTGTGTGTTTCTAAAAATTTGTGCATTTCCTTCACATTTTACAGTTTGTGTGCATAAAAGTTTCTGTAATATTCATAAATTATATCTTGAATCTCCACGGCATCGGCTGTAACTTCTTTTTGTTCCTGATGGAGCTTATTAGAGATTTTTCATTTCTGTTTCTCATTAGTTTAGCCAAAGGCATGTCAATTTTGTTTATTCCTTCAAAGAACCAACTTTTTGTTTTATTAATCTTCTGTATAGTTTCCCTGTTGTCACTTTCATTTAGTTCTGATTTAATCTTATTAATTTCCCTTCTTCTGCTGGTTTGGGGTTGGTCTGTTCTTCTTTTTTCAGTTCTTCGAGTCGATTCATTAGGTTGTCTATTTGTGATCTTTTTGACTTTTGGATATAGGCATTTATGGCAATAAACTTTCCTCTCAGGACTGCTTTGGCTGTGTCCCACAGATTTTCATAACTTGTGTCACCTTTGTCATTTAGTTCAAAGAATCTTTTGATTTCCATCTTTATTTCCTTGTTTATGAAGGAATCGTTCAGCAGAAGGTTTTTTAATTTCCATGACTTTGTGTAGAGATGAGAGTTTCTTTTGGGGTTGATTTCTATTTTTATTCCACTGTGATCTGAGAAGATGCAGGGTATGATTTCTATTTTTTTAATTTTTTGAGACATGCTTTGTTTCCTAGGATATGGACAGTCTTAGAGAATGTCCCATGAGCTGATGAGAAGAATGTATATTCAATGGTTTTTGGGTAGAGTGTCCTGTAAATATCATTCAGGCCCATTTGTTCTAGAGTTCTGTTTAAGTCCATTATTTCTTTGTTAATTTTCTGTTTGGAGGATCTGTCCTGTGCTGTCAGCGGGGTGTTGAGGTCTCCGACTATTATGGTGTTGCTGTTTATCAATTTGTTTAGATCAAGTAGAGTTTGCTTTATGAATCTGAGTGCACCTTAGTTGGGTGTATACATATTTAGAATTTTTATGTCTTCTTGTTGAACTGTACCCTTCACCATCATATAGTGACCCTCTTTGTCTTTCATTACTTTTGTTGATTTAAAAACTAAGTTATCTGAGATGAAAACTGCCACCCCAGCCTTCTTTTGGCTTCCATTTGCTTGAAATATTGATTTCCACCCCTTTACCTTGAGTCTAAATGCATCCTTGCAGGTTAGATGCGTTTCCTGGAGACAGCAGATGCTTGCCTTGTTTTGTTTTTATCCATTCGGCCAGCCTATGTCTCTTGAGAGGGGAGTTCAAGCCATTCACATTTATTGAGAGAACTGATAAGTGGGGCAAATTACTGTTCATTCTTTTGAGTTGCATTTTGTTCCTTTGTTTTTTCTCTTGAGCCATTGTGGAATCTATCCTTTGATCTTTAGCTTTTGAGTGGTTTTATATTCGCGAGTGTTTATTGTGCTGATCCTTGTGTAATTCTGTTTTGAGTACTTCTTGGAGAGCTGGTCTTATCTTGGTGAATTCCCTCAGTCTTTGCTGATCTGAGAATGTCTTTATTTCTCCTTCATATACAAAACTTAGTTTTGCAGGGTACAAGATTCTAGGCTGGGCATTATTCTGTTTCAGAAGAGTGAGAATGGGGCCCCAGTCTCTTCTTGCTTTTAGCGTTTCAGTTGAGAAGTCTGAGTTATTCGGATGGGCTTTCCTTTGTATGTTACTTGTTTCTTTTGCCTTACAGCTCATAGAAGGGCCTCTTTAGTGGTTATTTTGGTCAATCTGATGACTGCATATCGTGGTGTCTTCCCATTTGCATTGAATCTCCCTGGGGTCCTTTGAGCTTCTTATACCTGGATATCTAGATTTTTAGCAAAGCTTGAGAAATTCTCCTCTATTACATCTTCAAATGGCTTATTCAGCCCTTGCATGTTTTCTTCTTCCCCTTCTGGAATCCCTATCACCCTCAGGTTTGGTTTTTTCACATAATCCCACATTACTTGTAGGCTTATTTCTTTTCTCTTAATTTTCTGTTCGATCTCTGTGACTGACTTATTTTATTGGAAGGAGTTGTCTTCAATCTCTGAGATTCTTTCTTCTGTTTGATCTACCCTGTTCTTGAGGCTTTCTACTGTATTTCGTAGTTCTCTGAATAAGTCCTTCATTTCCAGGAGATCGGTTTGATTTTTCTTTAATATTTCAATTTCTTTAGTGAATTTTTTTCCAAGTCCTGGATTTTTTTTTTTGTAGTTTCTTTGTGTTGGTCATCCATTTTTTCTTGCATATCATTCAGTTTTCTTACAATCCATGTTTGAAATTCTTCTTCTGTCATTTTAGTGCTCTGAGTTTGGTTAATGTCAATTGCTAAGGAGCTGTTGTTCCTTTTGGGTGCAAAAGGTTCCTTTTGGGTTCCTTTTGGTGTGCTTTCCATTTGATTTTTCATACTTCCAGAGTTTTTTCGGTGCTTCCTTCCCATCTGGATTGGTTATTCCTTCTTGCCTTTAGATTTTCGTTTGGATAATGACATGCCCTGTTTAGTCTCTGAGCCAGTAGGTGGTGTTTGTGGGTGAGATTCGACCACACCCTTTATGATGAATCAGTAGATACAGTAAAAGGGTGTGCAGAATGACCTCCCTGTCAGTAGGTGGCACTTTGTTGGAGGAGCGAGCTGCAGTGCTGTTTTTGTGTCCTGTAACCAGCTCTTCTTCCTCTGGAGAGGCCTTCTTGTGCTTGGGTGGTGGGTGGGGCCCTGGGACTTCCAGGTGTGTCCTTATTTTCCACCTCAGTGAGGGCAGGTCCGGGAGTGAGTCTGGGTGGGACTGGGTTGGGTAAGCCTTCCCTCGAGTTCCACAAATGCTGTTAGCAGGGGTCAAAGGTCTGTTCTTTGCTTCTGCGCAAAGCTGCTGGGAGGGGCTGAAATGGCTCCACTCAGCTGAAAGTCTGGGCTTGGGGGGTGGGGCCATCCGAGACCCGCACTCTGGAGCAGGTCTTGCTCCCCTCCAACCTCCCCCACTCTGTGGCCTCTCCTAGGCCTCTGCCAGTAGGCAGGACCTCAGGCCAATGGATCTTCCCTGGCTGTGACGTGGGTTGGGAGGTTCCCTGCCCAGGATTGCAGCCTGAGCTGGGTGCATGGCCCTCTTGGGAGGAGGGTTCCTGCTCAGGCATGCTGATCTGCCCCTGAAGGCGCACACTCCTCAGCGGGCTCTTTCACAGATATCCCTTCTGTGCCCTGTGGCAGCGCGATTGTGACCTGGGTGTATGGGGTCTGGTCTGCAGGCCTGTCCCCTGGGCCCTGGAGATCAATCCCTGACCCTGCCAGAGGGAGGGGTGCTGGTCTTGAATCACCTACAGGGTGCCCAAGCTGGATCAATTTCACTCCACCTTGGGATTTGCCCCACTCTCCTGGAGTCCCCAGGCAAGCAGTACCTGGGAGGCCTGGCAGGTAGGGAGCTCGCAGTCTGAGTACCCTTCAGTCTGCTGTAGGGCCCCAGAAGGAAAGGTCCTGTTGCTTGGAGATGCCTCCATGTGATGGCTAAATTGTCTCTCTGGGCACCCACAGGTAGGGAGGTGGAAGCACAGAATGGAGCAATATGGTGTCTGCCGGTAGGCTCGGGTCTGCGTGCGGGGAGGTGTCCCGAGGGAGCTGGGAGGCTGGTGCCCTGTCCTCAAGAGGCCACCGCTCACTGGCGGCAGCCATCTCTGGGCTGGTGTTGGCAGGTCTCTCCAACTGCTCGGGAGCCCACCAACAGTCCCAGATGCAAGAAAGGCGAAAGTTATCTGCTCCACCTACCCTTGTCGCTGGTCTCCAAGCCTCTCGGGGACCTTTCTCCTTCCAGTTCTCCTCCACAACGTCTTCCCATGGAGTCTCTTGCAGTTTCAGGCACCCTTACTTCCGACCCTCACCTGATCTATGTTTTTCTGCTAATTTATTTTTTTCACTTTCTTCTAAAATCTGTCTTTTTTGCAGAGACACTCTGACTGGCAGCTTTTCTCGCCTGCCATCTTGGCTCCCATCTTTGCTTTTAAAAACAATAATAGAGTTTAACCTTATTTATCCTTACTTCCCATATATCTTGTAGTGTTCTCCTGAGTTTATTTCTCTCTTTGCTGGAGTGCCTCTTCCAGGAATGTTTTTTCAAAGAGGATCTTTGTGTGCTAAGTCTGCTACGATCTTCTATACTTGAGAATATTGTTCTTGTATCATTGCTTTTAAGTGATATTTTTCTTGATTTAAAATTCTAGATTAAAAGTTCCTTTCATCGACTACCTTGAAAATATTACTGCATTGCCTTCTTAAATTTCATATAATATTGAATTCATACAAATTTCAATTTTATTCTTATTTGTACAGTTTTTCCTTGGTATCCACATGGCATTGATTCCAGGACCCCCAAGGTTAGCAAAATCTGTGCATACTCAAGTCCAGAAGTTGGCCCTGAGGAACTCGGTATATGAAAATTCAGGCCTTCCTATGTATGGGTTTCGCATCCTGTGAATGTTATATTTTCAATCTGTGTTTGGTTGCAGATGCAGACCCATGGATACGGAGTGCTGACTGTATTTATTGAAAAAAATCTGTGTTTAAGTGGACCCACACAGTTCAAACCTTTGTTGTTCAAGGATCAAATGTAGTTGATTTGCTGTTTATCTCCAAAAACTTAAAAAATTTTTTCTCTCTTTGTCTTGATGTTCTTAAATTTCATTATAATGCATTTGGGTAAACTTTTCTCAGATATCTTCTCTGAGCCCTCCAGTATGAGGTATTTCATCTCTCTCCAGCTGTGGGAAATTCTTGGTCCTTAGTTTTTCTTATATTTTCTTGACATTTATTTTTTCCACCTTTTATGAGACTCATGAAATTTAAGCTTTCTCCTTTCATTTTCCCTGTCTCAACTTTTCATTTCTAGTCTCTGTGCCTTTATTCCTTTCTGTTGTTTTCTGGGCGCATGATACACTGCATTAACAGTATAGAGGGTAAAAATCACATGACTGTCTCAATAGATACAGAAAAAGCGTTTGATAAAATTCAACACCTTTCATGATAAAAAGTCTCAACAAACTAGGAATAGAAGGAAACTGTCTCACCATAATAAAGGCCATATATGAAAAGCCCACAGCCAACATCATAGTCAATGGTGAAAAACTGAAAACTTTTCCTTGAAGATTAGGAACGAGGCAAGGATGCCCACTCTTGCTGCTTCTATTCAACTTCTCTGGAAATCCTAACCAGAGAAATTAGGCAAGAGGAAGAAACAAAAGACATCCAAATTGGAAAAAAAGAAAGAAAATTGTCCTATTTGACCTCAATGTTATCTTATGTATAGAAAACCTAAAAACACCATAAAAAAACCTGTTAGAACTAATAAATGAATTCAGTAAAGTTGCAGGACATAAAATCAACATACAAAAATCAGTTGTATTTCTATATACTAACAACAAACTGAAAAGCACATTAGGGAAACATTCTCATTTACAATAGCAACAAAAAGAATAAAATTCTTAGAAATAAACTTAACTAAGGAAGTGAAAGACTTGGACGCTGAAAACACAAAACATTGATGAAATAAACTAAAAAAGACACAAAAATATGGACAGACATCCAGGGTTCATGGATTGGAAGAATTAAAAATTTTACAGGAGGGGAGGGGGGGCAAGGGCAACATACGTAACCTAAACATCTGTACCTCCATAATATACTGAAAAAAAAATTTTTTTCAAATGTCCATACTACCCAGAGCTATCTACAAATCGAGTGTAATCTCTATTAAAATCCTGATGTCATTTTTTACAGAAGTAGAAAAAAATAATTCTAAAATTCATATGGAACCACAAAAGACCCTGCATTCCCAAATCAGTCTTGAGTAAGAAGGACAAAGCCGAAGGCCTCACACTTCCTGATTTTAAAATATGTTACAAGGCTACAGTAAATACCACAGTATAGTACCAGCATAAAGACAGACGTCTAGGCCAATGAAACAGAATAGAGAGCCTAGAAATAAAACTTTGTACATATGGTCAACTGATCTTTGACAAGGGTGCCAAGAATACTTAATGGGGAAAGAATAGTCTCTTCAACAACATTACTGGGAAAACTGGATATCTACATGAAAAATATGAAATTGAACTCTTACATTATGTACAAAAATTAACTCAAAATGGATTAAAGACATAAGACCTGAAACTATAAAACTACTAGAAGAAAATATAGGGGAAGATCTTCATGATATTGATGTTGGTGATAATTTTTTGGATATAACATCAAAAGCACAGGCGACAAAAGCAGAAATAAAATGTGACTACATCAAATGTAAAAGCTTTGTACAGTAAAGGGAAAAATCAAAGGAACCCAAGAAATGGGAGAAAATATATCCAATAAGGATTAATATCCAAAATATATAAGGAGCTCCTATAACCCAATAGCAAAAAAACTAATGAGATTTAAAAATGGGCTAAGCTGGGTGTAGTGGCATGGACCTGGAGTGCCAACTACTCAGGAGGCTGAGGCGGGAGGATTGCTTGAGCCCAGGAGCTCAAGGCCAGCCTGGGCAACATAATGAGACCCCATTTCTAAAAAGAAAGAAAAAAACAGGCTAAAGACTTGATTAGACATTTCTCAAAAGAATGTGTACAAATGGCTAACCAGTATATGAAAAGATGCTCAGAATTACTAGCCATCAGGGAAATACAAATCAAAATCACAATGAGATATTACCTCATACCTGTCAGAATGGATATTATCAAAAAAATACAAGACAAGTGTTGGCAAAGATGTAGAGAAATTGGAACCCTCGTTTACTGTTGGTGGGACTGCAAAATGGTACAGCTACTATGGAAAACAGTATGGAGGTTCCTCAAAAAAGTGAAAATAGAGCTGCCATGTAATCCAGAAATCCCCCTTCTGGGTATTTATCTGAAAGAATTAAAATCAGGATCTCAAAGAGATATTTTCACTCCCATGTTCATTGTAGCACTATTCACAATAGCCAAGATGTGGAAACAACCTACATGTCCACTGAAGGATAAATGGACAAAGAAAATGTGGTATATACATATACTGGAATATTATTAAGCCTTAAAAAAGAAGTACATTCTGTAATATGCAGTAACACGGATGAGCCTTGAGGACATTGTGCTAAGTGAAATGAACTAGTGACAGAAGGACAACTACTACATGAATCCCCTTATATAGGATCAAGAGTGGAGTGATGGTTGCCAGGCCCTGGAGCAAGGGGCAATGCGGAATTGCTAATCAATGGGCATCAAGTTTGATTCAGTACAGAAAGATGAATAAGTTCTAGAGATCTGCTGTACAACATTGTGCCCATAGTCAACAATAATGTATCGTACACTTAGAAATTTAAGAGGGTTGATCTCATGTTAAATGTTCTTATCACAAGAAAAAAAATTTTAAAAAGAAAAAGAAAAAAGGACTTCTTCGTGTATCTTTCCCCAGTTATATCCCGCTCCCTCCTCCAAGAGTTAACCAACATACTGAATTTTAAGTAAATCATTTTCTAGTTTTTCTTCACAGGTTTACCACCTGTGTATGTGTGTGTGAACAATATATTGTTTAGTGTTGTCTATTTTTGGATTAAATATAGTCTTCTTAAGGTTCTGCTTTTTTTCTTTATATGTACTTATTTTATTTTATTTCAGTAAATTTAGGAGGTACAAGTGGTTTTTTGTTACATAGATGAATTGTATAGTTGGTGAATTCTGGGCTTTTAGTGTATCTGTCACCCCAACAATGTACATTGTACCCAACAGGTAATTTTCATCCCTCATCCTCTCACACTCCCCCTTTTGAATCTCCTAGTTCTGTTTACTTAGATTCAACTATGTTGATGTATGAAACTGTATTTTATACATTTTCTCTTATATAATATACCATTGTATGACTATATCAATTTTCTTGATAGATTTAACTATTGTTGAACATTTGTGTTGTTTCTAGATTTTTGCTATTATAAGTAATGCTGCTATAAACTTTCTTTACTTGTTTTTTTTTTTGAGATACAATCTCACTCTGTTGCTCAGGCTAGAGAACAGTGGCATGATCATAGCTCATTGCGGTTTTAAACTCCTCGGCTAAAGTGATCTTCTTGCCTCTTCCTCCAGATGGCTAGGACTCCAGGCACATGCCCCCACGCTCAGCTGATTTGTTGTTTTTATTTTTTTGTAGAGACAGTGTCTTGCTATGTTTCCCAGGCTGGTCTCAAACTCCTGGCGCCAAGCAAACCTCCTGCCTTGGCCTCCCAAAGTGCTAGTATTGCAGGCACGAGCCAGTGCTCCTGGCCTACACTTTCTTATACCCATCTCCTAGTGCACACAGACAAGAGATTTTTAAGGAATAAAGGATATGTACCCAGAAATGGAATTGCTGGATCATAGAGTATTTGTTCAATTTTACTAGGTATAATAATATCAAAATATTTTCCAAAATGTTTAGACCATGGTTTGTTTCCACCAGCAATGGATGAAAATTACCCTTGTTCCATATCCTTGCCAATGGTAGTATTGTCTGCTTAAAATTTTTGCCAATCTGGTAGATAATTAAATAGAATATCATTGTATACACAAGGAGTGCAATGTGCACTACACGAAGGACGGACATATTTGAAACACGGACTAGGGGAGGGGGAAACCAAGGGCAACACACGTAACCTAAACATCTGTACCCCCATAATATGCTGAAATAAAAAAAAAAGAATATCATTGTAATTTTAATTTGAATGATTTTGAGAATCGTTTGATGGGCCCCGTTCTGTCTTGAAGCTTCACAGCCTTTCTTTTCAGTGACTTCTGAAACTGTTCAAGATCAGCAATGACCTGCATTCAACTTTAATACTCAATTCACACATCTTGATCTGTCAGTTGCATTTGATATAGCTCATCCTTCCATTCTTAAAACACCTGTTTCACGTGGCTTCCAGGACACCACATTCTATTGGTTCCTTTTTCTCTCTATCCTTTCTTTTTCAGTCTCCTTTGTTTGTTCTTCCTCTTTTACCTGATGCTATGGGTTGAACTGTGTACCCTCCGACCCCACCTGCCTACCCCCAAAATAGGTATGTTGAAGTCCTAACCCCCAGGACCTCAGAATATGGTCTTATTTGGAAATAGGGTTGTTGCAGATGCAATTAGTTAAGATGAGATCATACTGGAGTAGTTTGGGCCCCAATCCAATATGACTATTTTCCTTATAAGAAGACAACTATGTGAAGATAGATACACACTTGGAGAATGCCATCTGAAGACATAGGCAGAGCTTAGAGTTATGCAGCTGCAAGCCAAGGAATGCCAAAGATTGCCAGCAACCCACCAGAAGCTAGGAAGAGGCAAGGAAAGATTTCTCCACAAGTATCAGCGAGAGCATGATCCTGCTGACATCTTGATTTCAGACTTTTAGCCTCCAGAACTGTGAGAAAATAAAGGAAAGGACAGAAACCAATAAGGGTGTATTATCAAGTAAGTTGCCACTGTGGGTAGCTGGAGCTTACTATCACTGAAGAACTCAGAGCCAGCACAGAACACATTCTTCAGACTTATCCTGCCCAAGCAGTGAATGAGCTAGGGTATTCATCCTCCAACTTCAAATACATCAGGTATTGGTCAAAGACTGCTCTGGGAGTTAGGTGGACATTGATTCCCTGGTACTTCCAGCCTGTCTTGCAAGTGGGCAGCGTGGGTTGTGGCAGCCACAGAGAATCCTTAGGTAAAGAGTCAGGTAGGTTCTTGCTGTTGCAAATCAAGCCATCATGCTTGGAAAAGGTAAGTGCTGAAGGAATATGGGCATAAAATAAGGATAATATCCTATCAAAACATTTTGCTCATGTAATACTTAAAAATTGGGAAATTTCATACATAAATCCCAGCTTTCTGGTTTCTCTAGAAATATTAGAAGATCTGACGACCCTGACCTGCATTCCCACATAACAGCAACTGGATAGAATTAGCTGGAACTCAAGAGCAGCTGTTATCCTTTCCCATGGACTTTCCCCCCACCTGCTTTATGTGTTTGGACTCCTTGCCTGGCCTCTATAAGCATCTGAATTTGTGATCCTTGATTTGTTCCCCTGACTCCTTTGTTTTCTCGGTATCAGTCACCTCTTGCTTTCATTTCCTTTTCTAATTAACTGGTCTATGACTTTAGCTATTTATTTTGACAATGCCTTCAACTGGATTAGTCATTTTTTCTTTGTAATCAATCTAGCAAACTCAAAACCTTGGATCAGACCAACTCACCACCTTCTCTACTTTTACAGTTAATTTGCTGAACACTGCAGGGGAAACAGAAGGTCATGAAATTTATGTTTTTTCACATGATTTGGAACCTCAGGGTTGCCTGACAAACCTCCTACATTCACCAAGTCAGTTTCTCTCCCGTTTTCCTCAGTGGCCATTTCCAACTCTTTTGTTCTCTTCAACCTTCTGCCTGCCTTCCTCCTCTCAATCAACTGAAAATTGCTGGCCCAGGACTTCTAGGCAAAGGCAAATAGAAGCCATCAGCTAAGACTTCCTTCAATTTCTATCATTATGGTTAGAAAAATACATATCTACCTGCCTCTAAGGTTTCCTGTTTCCTTCCTTGTCATAACAAATAGACATTTCTACTTTTAAGACTAAAATTTCTTCTTATGCTCTGGATTCCTTTTTTCTTCTTCTCAGAGGCATTATTTTCTTCATTATCCCCTTTATTTCCTGTATTTAAACATACTGCAATTAAATACAACATTTAACATAGTTAAGTGAGTACCATCAAAAAAAATGTAGACTTACTTCATGTCCCTCCAGCTGCCTTATCTTTTTTTCTCTCTTCCCAGCTATCTTTTCCATTCACTTCTCAACCAACTACAGTCTGGTCTTGCTCTCCCCACTCTACAGAAATTCTGTCACCAAGCCCACCTCTCTATTGTCAAGTTCAATGGATATTTTTTAGATCTTACCACCTCCTCTCTTTTTAAATATTCTCCTCATCTGACTTCCTTGATACTGCATTCTCCTCGTTTTCTTCCCACCTCTCTAGCCATTACTTTTCTTTTCTTTTGGAGACAGAGTCTCACTCTGTTGCCCAGGCTAGAGTGCACTGGAATCATCATAGCTCACTGCAACCTCAAACTCCTGGGCTCAAGCGATCCTCCTGCCTCAGCCTCCTGAGTAGCTGGGACTACAGATGTGCACCACTGTGCCCAGCTAATTTTTCTATTTTTAGTAGAGACAGGGTCTCGTTCTTCCTTAGGCTGGTCTCGAACTCCTGACCTCAAGAAATCCTCCTCTCTGGACTTCCCAGAGGGCTAGGATTACAGGCCTGAGCCACCATGCCCAGCCTAGCCATTACTTTTCTGTCTCCCCTAAGAATCCTCTTCCCCAGTCTGTCTTATATATTAGCTTTCTTCTCTGTTCTAGCTTCAGCTTTTTTTTTTTTTGACTCTCATTCTATACATTTTTTTTAGGTAATTCCACTTAGTGTCTTAGGTTGAATTACCAGATACAGGCTGATCCAAATCTTGTGTTTCTAGACCACACCTTCCTTTTGCCAATGCAAGTATTTCTTGGACATCACTTGAGACACACAAACACAACCTGTACAAACTATTCATCTTCTTTCCTTCAAACCTTCTTTTATTTTTGCACTGAATGATACTGCCACCTTCCTAGTTGCCCAAGCCAGAAACCTTGACATTATTCTTGGGCCTTGCACTTTCCTTTACTTTCCTTCCATGCCTATATATAACCTTGCAGTTCTCAGAGTACGTAATGTCTTTGAACACACTATTTCCTTTGCCTAGAACATTTCTTTTGTTAATCTTACTTCTACAGGGAGATAATATAGAATGATGTACAAGAACGTAGCCAGCAAGGTCAGAATACCAAGATTCAGACTGAAGCTTTGCTGCTTCTAAGTTACTTTATCTGAAAGCCGTCCCTGACAGTATCATTCATCCCTCCTTCACAAAAAATAAAACTTACACTCCATTAAGTGCCTCTGTACTATCCTCTTAAGATACCTTTATTTGCTACCTCTTTTATTGTACTTATTCCTCTGCATTGTAATTATTTGTTTCCCTTCCTATGTCTTTAATTACCCTGTCAGCTCCTAGAGGGCAGAAACTTACTTCTTCTGCACCATGATATTGCTAATATGTAGCTGTGGGCCTCACATGTTAATTTATTAATTCAGCAAATATTGAGCACCCTTATCTTCATGTACCAAGGGTCTAGGTTTACAGTAGTACATAAGGGAGACCAGGTTGCTGCCCTCATGGGCTTACTTTTCAGCAGAGTAATAAAGCAATAAACAGAAATGAACCAATCAATTAAGATTTTGCCAAGTATTAGAGAGGAAGCCATGGAAAGAGCTGAGGAGAAATGTTCTAGGCAGAGGTAAATCAAATACAAAGGCTCTAGGGTGGGAAGGTGCTTGGAAAGAGGAGCACAAATGGAATGAATAAATGAAGGTGGGAAGACTAAGAAGCAGAGAAGTGACTTGTCCACCATGATTGACAAGTAGTGAAACCTAGATCCCCTGAGTCCAGTTTGGCACCCATTCAGTGAATCACATTATCTCAACATTTAGAAAAAATGGTTAATCTTAGCAAAAGTATGTATGATTACTGAAAATAAAGTGAAATGCAAAACTTGTTAGAATGTAGATTGTTTAAAAAGAAAATTGACATTTGAAGAAAGAGTTAATACAAATAATAAAGAAATTAAAGCATGTAAGATGCTACTGTTGATTTTTGACTTAGGTTTAAGTGCATAATAGAGTTTGAGGGAATTTGAAATAAGGCAGGGAAAATTTATTAAGAATTTATTCCATACCTAGTGTGTGGCAGACATTGTAGTGGGTGACTAGGACGTGATCCCTGTACTCAGGGTTTACATTTTTCATGGAGGAGATTATCTACATAGTTTAGAATTGGTTTTGCATTAAATCTGTATATGAATGTGTTATAAAAGACATTTGGTCTAGTGCAAGTGTTAAGAAAATTATCAGTCTTCAGTAATAGGAGGTGATATATGAAAAAAAACCTTTGGATTTTTGGTCCTTGTAAAAAGTTATCCTTGGTTCTTGTAAAATAGTTATCCTTTTAATTTATCAAGTGTTTACACTTTTCCTTATTGTCTAATTCTTTTTTCCCCCACATATCAGGTAGTTGACATAGGAGAGAGTATATCTATTCCAGATGACTTTACCGAACACGAAAAGCGGTCTGGAGACTGGTGGAAGCGTTTGGTGGCAGCAGGAATAGCTAGTGCGGTTGCACGGACATGCACAGCACCTTTTGACCGCTTGAAAGTCGTGATGCAGGTAGTTTGCATGCTTTACCTCCCCTTAGGAGTTAAAGTAACTTGAAAAGTCCTTGACGGTTTTTAAAAATTTTTTAAATGTTTTGGCACATTTTATACTATTTATCATTAAAGTTTTACATTTTTTCTGAGAATGTAAATTCTGTTACTTTCAATATTAAAAGATTTTTAATTTTCTTAAAGATGCTCTTATGCTAGTCAAATTAATTTTTATTTGAAATAATAATAGAACCACTCTATTAGAAGTTTTTTCAGAAACTTAACTAAATCCATGAGAGAAGGAATAAGACACCATTAGTCTCTTTATTGGTTATCTCTAACCCAGGATACCAACATAACAGCATGGTTCTACTCTACTGTTTAAGTACTAAGAATATTTTTAATAGGTATAAAATAAGTTACTTAGAGTGTATTATTATATGTTGTCCAATTGCCTTCATTTCAACGAATAATATATTGTCAATAGTAGTTATAAAATAGTCCACGGCTTAATCTATTAAGTATCATAATTAAAATCCACAGTTAAAATTTGATATTAGCTGAATGCTTTCTCTGAAAAGATATAAAAATTAATAATGCACAATTGAGTGAATTTAAATTTGTAATTAAATTTACATACCTGGGTGTTTTACTGTCTTTTTTTTTGGTAATATTGGTGACATTTTGGTAATGTATTATGAATACTTATTATTATATAATGTGAATTAATTGTGTAAAAACTATAATGATACATAGTAAGAACTATTTATTTATACTTCAACCTCATTCTGAAAAAAGATTTGACTAATCTTAATTAAGAACTAAATTTATATAGATATGTCATTTTTGGAAAATAAAGGCTGTTAGGATAGCCTTTGGGGGAAAAAGGCTTCATTTATTCATTCCACATATGTATTAAGTATTTTAATAGGCATTATGGACTATAGTAGTATGTTAGACTAGCTTTTGTCCTTAGAGAATTTATAGTCTATCCAGGAAAATAGATAATTAGGCAAGTAATAATAAAATGTGATATAAGTGCTGTATGCCGAGACAGAAGATACACATAGTACTATGGGACTAAGGGGGAGTAAATACCGTTTCCTCTCTGCCTGTTATTTCTCACATAAATATTGGTGGTATCTTGGTCAATGCATCCAGTGGAGATGACCTTTAATTCAATGGGCTAGTGTAGGTAACACACTTTGAAGGCATAAGACAGCAAGACAAATAACCCACCATCCTTCTGCATGTTTGATTTCATGTGTAACCTATATTCTCTTAAGTGACTAAACTCAGTCAGTTGTTAGGAAAGAGCAGGAGATGAAAATCCTCTCTTGCAGGTAGGAATAGAAAACTCAGCTTCATAACTGGACCTGTTAGAAAATTTAAAATGAGGTGTAAAGGAAATAGATACAGACAGAGTATAGTACTACACAGAGATGGAGACATATAGGGAAATGAAAAAGATGGGAAAGGGACCAAGAGGAAAAATAGACAATGTATTTGTTGTGTGCACATCATATGCTAGGTGCTAGAAATACAAAGATGAAAAAGCATATTTCTTATGCTCTAAGACCTTAAAGAGATACAAACAACATAACTGTGTGGTGATGATGATGGTATTGAAAAAAATAATTGTCACTTAATGTAATTGCACATAATTGCTATGTGCAAGATAGAAAAATATGTATATGGGTATTTTAGGGACATAGGGTAGGGAGTATCAGTTCTCTGAGGGGATAAAAATGGGTCAGTGGATTAAGGAGAGGGGAAAGTTTGGAGCAAAGAAAAGGGGATATGGAAAGAGTGGAAAAGGAGAAAGGGATAAGGGAGCTGGATAGAAAGAAGGAGGAAGAGGATGGGAGATAGAAAGGTGGAGAAGAAAAGGAAAATAGAGAAGAAATGGGAAAGAAGGGGAAGAAAGATGATAGATGAAAAATTAGTTAGAAATGGGGAGAGATGAGTGATACAATGAGAAGTAAGAGGAAGAAAATGAGGGAGGGAGGGAAGGAAGGAGCTTCTGCCCTTTTATGCTATTATAGACTGGATCTCATGGCTTTCTTTTATGTATGTATTTGACAGTGAAATGGGTTCATTAGGACTTGCCGTCTTTATTGATGGCGGTATTACTGTGTGATCTTCACACAACTGGGAACGAATTCTGTGAAATAGAGAAGGACATATGTGTCGTATGGTGAGAGGTAGTTTAATGTTGTTTAAGGGCAAGAACTTTCCAGTCAGAGTCCTGGGTATGAAAATAGCCTTTGATACTTTACAACTCTGAGCAAGTCATTTGATCACTCCCAACTGGGTGTATAGAGTGGGGATCCTAATACCAGGGTTATTTTAAGAATTAAGTAAGATTTTATAAGGTACTTATAGCATATATTTGGCACATAGTATTCAAAAAATGAAGGTTATCATTTTTGTACAGAAATAAGGTGAATAAAAAAACACTGTTACTATTTTATCAAAGCCACATTAAGAAGTTTCTATAGCTATTTGTTTATGCTTTTAAATTTGTATTTTTTAAGTAAAGCAAATATGTGCCTACTAAGAAAATCTGGAAAATAGTAGAAAATTATTTATCTTACCACCCCAAATGATCATTATTAATACTACCCTCTTTTTAAAAATATTTTTTATAGAGTAGTGATTACTTTTAAAATAATACATATCTTCTGTTTGTTGTTTTTGTGATTAACAGTGTAACATGGGGCTGGGCACAGTGGCTCACGCCTGTAATCCTAGCACTTTGGGAGGCTGAGGCGGGTGGATCGCTCAAGGTCAGGAGTTCAAGAACAGTGAGCAAGAGCGAGACCCTGTCTCTACTAAAAAAAATAGAAAGAAATTAGCTGGACAACTAAAAATATATATATAGAAAAACTTAGCCGGGCATGGTGGCACATGCCTGTAGTCCCAGCTACTCAGGAGGCTGAGGCAGGAGGTTCGCTTGAGGCCAGGAGTTTGAGGTTGCGTTGAGCTAGGCTGACGCCAAGGCAAAAGAGCAAGACTCTGTCTCAAAAAAAAAAAAAAAGCGTGACATGGGCATGTTTTCATATTACTTCATATTCTTTTTTTTTTTTTTTTAACAAAAAAATCTTTATTTTAGTATTCAAAGAGGAAATTCTTTTCTTTTTCCAAGATAATATGATTAACTTACAAAATGGGTAGACGTCTTCAAAGTATTTCCCTTTAACGGGAAACTGCTTTATAGGATCTAAATATTAAAAAGTAAAAAAAAAAAAAAAAATTTCTATTTTTTTTGTCATTTTAAGACAAAACAGAATCTAGCATAAATCAAGGAAATCCAGTCATACCTCAGGTCCTTCTCCTCCAGGAACCAGCATTGTTATATTATTTCCATTTAGCAAAATCTGATCTAATTTAGTAATTCTTCTTCCTTCTGGTGTGATTTCAAATTCCGTGACATCTTCCAGTATCATATTGACAAAGTCATCAAATCCTAGAAGAGTGCCAACAATTTTCTTATCGCTCTTCATAACAATGTGAATTCTTGATCCTATACATTTGTCCACAAGCTCTAGCGGCAGCAACTGCGACGGGTTGGTAGTAGTGTTAGCCGCCATGGCTACACCCACTTCATATTCTTTAAGTACAGTTTTTAATGGCTGTGTAGTATTTCAAGTGAATGTGTCATAATTTATCATTTTTTCCTATTCTTGGACATATAGGTGGTTTTTGATCCCTTTTAAAGAAATTATTCATAATTTTATGATAAATACCATTGTTTATAAATTTTTTTGTTTTTAATATTATTTGTTCAAAAGAATTCCTAGAAATTCAAGTAATGATATGAACATTTTTAAGGGTGTATATGTATTGCTAAATTGTTTTCTAGATTTGTTCTACCCACAGGAGATGAGAATGCCCATTTTGCCTTGTGCTCCCATTATTTTTCTCTTATAGACAGGAGGGCATTTTATTAATGTTTTAACTTTCACCTTCTTAAAATTAACATTTTTCTTATTATAAAATAATACATCAGAAAAATGGGAAAACACAGAAAAGCACAAAGGAAGACATTAAAATGGCCTATAATCCTCGTGTATTAGTTTACTAGCGATGCTGTTACAAAGTACTACAAACTGACTAGCTTAAATAAAAAATTTATTGTCTCATAGTCTGGAGACTAGAAGTCCAAAATCAAGGTGTTGGCAGGGTTGGCTCCTTCTGAGGGCTGTCAGAAAGAATCTGTTCCAGGTTTCTCTCCTTAACTTGTTGATGGCAGTCTTCTCTCCCTGTCTCTTCACACTGTCTTCCCTCTGTGTGTGTCATGTCTCTGTGTCCAAATTTCCCCTTTTCATAAAGCTGCCAGTCATATTAGATTAGGGTCCACCCCAATGACCTCACTTTAACTTGATTATCTCTGTAAAGACCCTGTCTCAAAATTAGGTCACATTCTCAGGGAATGAGGGTCAGGACTTCAACATATGAATTTTGGAGGACACATTTCAGCCCATAACACCTTGCTACCTAGTAGTATCCACTGTTCAAAGTTTGGTGTATTTTCATTTATACTTTTTTCAGTGCATATTTCAATGTACTCTTTAATAGTCCTGTAATATTTTGGTAGCATCAACACATCATATGCTGAAATTCTCTGGTTATTTATTAAATAGTTTTTTCTATTTTCCTTAAGTTATTCTTTTTTATTTGATGTGTTATATTAATTAACATATGTATTTGGAGACAAGAAAAATTAATATGTCAGTTTTATCTATCTCTGGAGAAAAACTTAGATGGTGTTGAAAATCCTGAATTTATACATTTGTGTATATATATTTTATTAGCAATAAGCAATACTCATGCCATAATGCCTATAAAATGAAAAAAATAAATGAATTTGCTATTCGTTTTTAGGTTCATAGTTTAAAGACAAGGAAAATGAGATTGATTAGTGGGTTTGAGCAGATGGTAAAAGAAGGAGGAATTTTTTCTCTTTGGCGAGGAAATGGTGTAAATATTTTTAAAATTGCACCGGAGACAGCACTGAAGGTCGGGGCCTATGAACAGGTAAAATAATATTGTCTGTGGAATTTTAAACAGGAATCAAATTTTAAATTTAATTTTGAAAAATTTGACTTCCATGAAAGAGAAAACTGGAGTATGCACAAGCAATAGTTGTCAATGTAAATATTAGTGACTTTATTCTCGCTAATTGATTATTTTTGTGTTTTCATATTGCTATTCTTTACAAGAGAAGTTCCATGAATTACATTATGTTATCATAACTGATGTCTATTAGTTCTTTTAATTTCAATGTCACAGTGTGGGAAGACCTCACAAAACGTTTCATCATTGGGTTCTTTTTTGAACAATTTGAATGTTTTATAGAGATTTCAGTTCATTTGTTAATGAATAGAGGATCAATCTCTTAATTTTGTCAAGTGATGAACAGATTAAAAATACGAAGTGAATTTTAAAATTTGTTAATCTGATTTAGGATTTTACTTTTGCTTAAACAATTCACTTTGAAAGATATATCTATTTTCAAATATTATAAGTCACATGAGTCCAAAAGTGTTCTGTGTGCCTCTCAAGTTTTCCATCTTCACTCTAAGTCTTGTAATAATTCTCTTTTCTTTAAACATTTTTATAGCATATAGAATTAAAGTGTTTCCTTTGTAGGATCTTGTTTATAAAGTCACAGGACCTCAAAATTTTAAGAAAATATAAAATATTGATAATATCCTTTCTCAACTCAAACAGCTGAAACACAAGTAGATAAATGAATAGGACACTGGACTTAGTTGTAATGCACATCTTCAAAACATACATCTCTTACTTAAATAGGGATTGGTTTACTCGTGCAACAAGTATTTATTTTATCAACAAATGTTTCTTGAGCACCTAATGTGTTCCAAACCCCTTTCTAGGTGATTAAGATGTCTCAGCATATAAAACAGGAAAAAAACAAAAACAACCAAACAACAACAACAACAAAACTCCACCTGCTTCTCATGAAATTTATATTAAAATATAGGTAGGAGGAAACATTGACCAAACAAGTAAAATACATGGCATGTTAGACAGTGGCTATGGGGAAAACAGAGGATAGAAATTGGAGATAGAAATTGACAACTCTTTCAAGGAGTTTTACTGTGAAGAGAAGGGAGATGTGGGGGTAACTGGAAAGGGTGTGGGATCGAGAGAATGTTTTTCTAGAAATGGAAGAAGCAATGCTTGTGTTCTTAGGGGAATGATCCAGGAGAGCGGGGACCATTGGTAATACAGGAAAGAGAGGGAAGTATTGGTAGGGGATTACCCTTGAATCTTTGAGTGGGGAAGAGTAGATGGGAACTAATGCTCATGGCAGGGATTGGCTTTGGCAAAGCACTTCATCCATAGTTACAGGAGAGGTGCTACTAAGTGAACACAGCTGCAGTAGGTTTTTGGCAGCTTTCTTCCTCGTGCTTCAGTTTCTTCAGTGAAACGAAAAGCAAGGACATACTAGAGGTTTGGGGAAAGAGAAGAAGGTATGAAATAGTCTTAGGAGAATGGGAAAGCAAATGGATTGAGGAAATGAAATAAGATTGCTGGCAGCAAGGGTCCAGTTGAAGTTAGCAGTCATGAGTTTAAAGTGATATCAGGTAGCATGTGGATCTATAGAATCCTTTTTCCAATAGGTTTTGAATTTTGGCAGTTTCATAGATTCAGATATTTATTGTGTGCCTACCATGTGCTAGATCTCATGCTGAGAGTCTGCAGATACTCTCTCTGCCCTTCTGGATTTTACATTGTGTCAAAACTAGCTGTTGAAATTTAAGGTGCATTCATCTAAATGAAAATATCAATTTAGGGGACAAAAATACTATGTTGCAAAGGTATAAAGGAAGCATAGCAATTTGTGTATTCATGATTGTTACCAAGAATATATATGTTGTTTTTTGTGAGATCAGGCACAGAGAGAAAAAAATGACCTGGGCCCTAAATCATCAATATGCCATTCTCACTTCTTTATAGTGACATACATAGGCATAAAGGACACTCCAGGCAAATACACTATTTATTACTAACTAGGACTTTGGCTTCAAATTTCTTTCTAGTCTGCAGCCCTGATGAGCTGGAGTGGATCACAAGTAAGCAAAAAAGGACTTCCTTTTCCCTACTTAGTGCGAGATTTGACTAGAGACAGTCTTACGTAGCCTGTTTCATACTTCCTGCTCCCTTAGGCCCCATCCTGGTTCCTGCTAGCCTTTCCAAGGGCACACCACCTCATGGGAGAAAAGAGAATGAAAGGAATGCCACACAAGATGTGAAAAACAGAAGTTGTTCCTGCTCAGTTTTATTTATAATCTCATTTGTTTTCTCACTAACTCAAAGCCCAACCTTCTTCTCTGGTTAACCCTTTTCCTGAGGACTCAATCTTTTTCCATAAACCATAGCAGAACGTCTTATCATAGGAGTGGTGGTGCATGGAGTGCAGAAGCAAAATGAGTTATTGTATTTTACTTCTTGGACCCCATGTAAGGTCCTTATCCCAGCATTAAAACCTTCCATGATTTATCCCTGTTTAACATGTCTAGTACTCCTACTGCTTGACAATATACTGCTTCAACTGAAAGACTCTTATTATACCGTAAGCAAATTATACTTTTCCTGTCTCCTCAATTTTGCTGACATTTTCTCTGTCGTTGAGTTACCCTTTTTTCCATCTCACATACCTAAATTCTTTCAAGAACCCAAGTCTTTACCTTCACTGATAAGTAACCTACCTTGGAGTCTCCTCTTTCTACCCTAGTATATTTAATGTCTTTACCACTTATATAAGCTAGAATTAGGTTCAGATGCAGGTGGCAGAAAACCCCAAACTATAGTGATTAAGAGATAGAAGTTTGCTTCTTTCTCACAAGGAGAAGTCTGAGGATAGGCAGTTTAGGGCTGGCATGGAAGTGCCTTGAAGGTGAAAAGAAATTTACTTGCCCCAAGTTCACTGTCTACCATATGTAGGGGATGGTCCTTGTCTTCATGGGTCAGGGATGGAACTCTAGCAATTTCATGTAAGTTCCAGGTGACAATTAGGGGAAGAATCAAAGAAAGACATGTCCCCTTCCATGCAGGACACTTCCCAAAAGTGACATACAGTACTTATGCTTATATATTATTAGCCAAAACTTGTACACATGAATACATCTAGTTGAATAGGAATCTAAGAATGTAGTTTTTAGCTGGGAAACAATATGTACAACTGTAAATAAAGTTTTTATTTCTTAAGAAGAAAGAGAGAATGGATATTGGGACACTACTAGCAGTCTCTGCCACTTAATCAGTTTGTGCCTTCTTTTTTAAAATATATGTTTTAAACTATGTCTTCCAGAAAAATAATATGATTCTTTAGGATAGGAACCATAGCATCATTCCCAGAATGGTGCCAGCACATTATTGAATGTTACTGAGTAAAGAGCCTAGTGCCATCATTTTATAGGTGTGAAAACTGAGGCAAGAAGGGATCAATTGCTTACTTGAATGGACACATCTAGTTGGTGATAGAGTCAGAGTTAGAATCCAATCTCTTGGTCCCAGTTCTTTAGGATTGGCCCCCAGTTTTGGGATAATGCATCCAATGTTATGTTAGAGTAGAGGTTCTCAATCAAAATGTTATGACATATAGGGTGTGACTTAAATGAACTGAGGTTCATTGTAAATTATTATTAATAATAGTTAAATACCAAAATTTGTGAGTGTTTACTTAAAAGAGAGACTATATGGGGTAGTAGTTAAGGTCATGACTCTGGAGCCAGACTTTCTAAGTTCAAATCCTAGTTCCACCACTTGCTAGCTATGTAACCTCTCTGGGCTTCAGTTTTCTTAAATGTTCCTTCACTTAAAATAGAGGGAATCATGGTTAGGATTGTTGTGGGAATTAATTGAATTAATACATAAATTAAGTGCTTAGAACAATATCTGACATAAGCATTTGTGAGCATTTGCTATTATTTTTAATAGACAAGACTATAAATAAACTATTTTTATAATAATGGTACTTAATTGCAACTAGGAGAGAAAGGAGGACTTATAACTGGCATGCATGGAATTGTACATAAAGCCTATCCCATGGAAATGCATGACAAATGTGAATGTCATCTGTCATGTGTCATGCTGGAGAAAACAGTTGAGAATGTCTAAATAAAATAACTGAAATTTCAGACTGTGTCAGGGTCTGCAAAACCACCCCCAGGTTTGGTGATTGACTAGGAGGACTCACAGGACTCAGCATATAGTCACACTCATGGCTGTGTTTATTCCAGTGAAAGGATACAAAGCAACATTGGCAAAGAGAAAGGGCACATGGGGTGAAGTCCAGAGGAAACCAGGTGTAAGCGCTCAAGGGTCCTCTTCCAGTTGAGTCACAAAGCACATGCTTAATTCCTCCAGCAATGAGTTGTGACAACACGTGAAATGTCTATCAGGAAAGCCCTTTAGAGACTCAGTGCCCAAAGTTTTACTGACGCTGGTCACATAAGTACCCTCTGCCTAGTATGTTCCAAAATTTTAGACTGCCAGAAAGAAAGCAGGTGTTTAGCATAAATCATGTTGCATATAGTGTTTAGGCACAGTGAGCCATTCTTACTGGAGAATGATAGGAACCCTCCCAAAATCCAAGTTTCCAAGTATCAGCCAAAGGCCAACTTTGGAAACAGGGCTTTTCTAAGGATAGCAGTCTTGGGCCTGCTATATTAATTCTTTTCTGCACACAAACCATTTTAGAAATGTCACAATGAAGCATAAAAAAATTTCCTTGTAAACTTTTTTTTTTTTTTTTTTTTGAGACAGAGTCTCACTCTGTTGTCCTGGCTAGAGTTCACTGACATCGTCATAGCTCACTTAACCTCAAACTCCTGAGCTCCAGCAATCCTCCTCCTGCCTCAGCCTCCTGAGTAGCTGGGACTACCAGTGTGCACCACCATGTCTGGCTAATTTTTCTATTGTTTGTAGAGACGAGTCTTGTTCTTGCTAAGGCCGGTCTTGAACTCCTGACCTCAAGCAATCCTATCTGGGCCTCCCAGAGTTCTAGGATTACAGACATGAGCCACCGCACCCCACCCCTCGTAAACTTTTAACTTAAAAAAAATACTAGCTAATTCTTTGGCATCAAGTGATGCTATTATTTCTTATACATACATACACATATATATATATATATATATATATATAAATATGTATTGCCTATACTCCCTCCAGCTTTATTGAGGTATAACCAATAATTAAAGATTGTATATTTAAGGTGTGCAACTTGATGATTTGATACACCTTTATATTGTAAAGTAATCAATACAACCGAGAAAATTAACATTCCATCATCTCGGAAAATTACTATCTTCTTTTTTCTTTAAATTTGTGGTGAGAGCCTTTAAGATTTACTCTCTTACTAAATTTCAAGCATACAATATATTATTGTTAACTATATTCAAAGCATTGTACATTAAGATCTCCAGAATTTATTCTTAAAGGCAAATGGCAGGATTTACTTCTTTTTTAAGACTGAATAATATTCCATTGTATGTATATATACTCCACATTTTTTTTTAACCATTCATCCATCAACAGAAATTTAGGTTGCTTCTATATCTTGACTATCGCAAATAGTACTGAAATGAACACAGGAATGCAGATATCTCTTTTGAGATACTGATTTCATTTCCCTTGGATATATACCCAGAAGTGGGATTGCTGGTTCATAAGGTAGTTCTATTTTTAGTTTTTTTGAGAAAGCTACATAATGTTTTCTGTATGAATGTATCAATTTACATTCCCATTGAGAGTGTACAAAGGTTCTTTTTTCACCACATTCTCATCGATACCTGCTATCTCTCATCTTTCTGATAATAGTTATTCTAACAGGTGTGAGGTGTGATGTCTCATTGTGATTTTGGTTTGTATTAACCCTGATGATTAGAGATGTCAAGCAGCTTTTCATATACCATCATTTGTCTGTTGGCCATTTGTATGTCTTCTTTGAAGAAATATCTATTCAAGTTCTTTGCTCATTTTAAAATCAGGTTATTTGTTTTTTTGCTGTTGAGTTGTGTGAATTCCTTACCTATTTTGCATGTTAACCCCTTACCAGATATATGATTTGCAAATATTTTCTCCCATTCTGCAGGTTGCATTTTTTTTTTTTTTTTTTTACCTAATATTTTATTTTATTTTATTTTATTTTTTTTTTTATTTCAGCAAATTATGGGTGTACAGATGTTTAGGTTACGTGTGTTGCCCTTGGTTCTCCCCCCCACCGGAGTCCGTGTTTCAAATATGTCCATCATTCGGGTAGTGCGCATTG
>CAUYRB010069559.1:0-16724 GCA_963574695.1 Propithecus perrieri | reverse complement strand
CGTGTGCATTAGGGAGGGGGATCTGTCCCTGCAGGGCTGCATCTTGGGTTTAGAGAAGTGAGACTGTAAAAATCCAGCCTGTTAGCACTCTGGGAGGCTGAGGCGGGCGGATTGTTTGAGCTCAGGAGTTCGAAATCAGCCCCAGCAAGAATGAGACCCCCGTCTCTACTAAAAAAATAGAAAGAAATTAATCGGACAACTAAAAATGTACAGAAAAAATCAGCTGGCCATGGTGGCGCATGCCTGTAGTCCCAGCTACTTGGGAGGCTGAGGCAGAAGGATTGCTTGAGCCCAGCAGTTTGAGGTTGCTGTGAGCTAGGATGACGCCACAGCACTCTAGTCCAGGCAACACAGTGAGACTCTGTCTCAGAAAAAAAAAAAAAAAAGAAGGTCTCAAATAAAAGACTTCAGCTTCCACCTTAAGAATCTAGAAAAAGATAATAAAACCCAAAGTAAGCAGAAGAAAGAAAGTAATAAAGATCAGAATGGAAATCTATATAAACCGTTCCAGAATATTGAAAAGGAAAAATATTTCCCAACCTATTCTGTCAGCATTATCCTAATGCTAAAACTTTGCAAAGACATAACAAAACAATTGCATACCAATAACTCTTATAACCACAGATAAAAGAACCTTTAAAATTCTAGCAAATCAAGTACAACAATATATAAAAAGAATAATACAGTACAATTAATGCTAAGAATGCAAATCCTAAGAATTTATCCTAAGAATGCAAGGTTGGTTTAACATTTGAAAATGAATCAATAATTCACCACGTTAACAAACTAAAAAAGAAAATCATATGATCACTTCAATAGATAAAGAAAAGGCATTAGACAAAACCTACCAACATTTCTGATAAAAACTGTAAGAAAACTAGGAATACAAGGAAACTTTCTCAACTGGATAAATGGACTCTAGGCAAAAAACAACTATTAATAACATCATAATGGTGTCTGTTCTCACCAGTTTTATTCAACATTGCACGGGATGCTCCAAACAGTACAATAGGACAAGAACTTAAAAAGTATCTAGATTAGAAAGGGAGAAGTAAAACTGTCTTTCTTCACAGAAGATATGATTTTCTCAGTTGAAAATCCAATGGAATCTACAAAGAAGCTACTAGAACTAATGGAAGAATTCAGCAAATTTAAAGAATACAAGATCAATTTATGAAATAAACTGGTATTTCTACATACTAGCAAAGAGTAAATTTATTGAAATATTAAAATTTAAAAATACCATTTATAATAATATCAAAAATATGAAATATTTAGTGATAAACTGGATAAAAGAGGTGCAAGAACTATAAATCGAAAACTACCAAACACATCTGAAAGCAATTAAAAACATCCATAATAATGTAGAGATATGTCATTCATGGCCAAAAAATTCACTATTGTTAAGCTATCAATCTCTACAAATGCAGATTCAACACAATTCCAATAAAAATTCCAGAAGCTTCGTTGCAGAATCTGACAAACTGATTCTAAAATTCAGATGGAAATGCAAAGGACCCAGAATAGCCAAAACAACTTTGAAAAAGAAAAGCAAAACTGGAGGACTAACACTACCAGTTTTTAATACTTATGTAAAAACTACAGCTATCAAAATAGTGTGGTAGTGGTATCAAGTTAGACAAACAGGTAAGTGGAACAGAATAGAGAGTACAGAAATAAATCTACACATCTGTAGACAACTGATTTTCAACAAAGGATGCTGCAACAATTAGACATAGATATGCACAAAAAAAAAAAGAAGAAGAACCTCAACACAAACTTTGCACCATATACAAAAATTAACTCAAAATGGGCCAGTGATTTAAACATAAAACCCAAAATTATAAAGCTTCTAGAACAAAACACAAGAGGAAAACCTTTGTAACCTTGGATTGGGCAAAGATTTCTTAGATATGACACCAAAAATACAAACCATGAAAGAGTAACTTGATAAATTAGACTTCATCAAAATGAAAAGCTTTTGCTCTTCGAACTCCTGGCCTCAAGTGATCCTCCTGTCTTGGCATCCCAAAGTGCTGGGATTACAGGCATGAGCCACCAGACCTGGTCAGCTTTTGCTTTTCAAAAGATATTGTGAAGAGAAAAGAAAAACAAATCACAGACTGGGAGGAACTATTTGCAAATCACACTTCTGAAAAAGGACTTATATCCAGAATACATTAAAAATTCTCAAAACTCAACAATTAGAAAATAAACAACCTGATTAAAAATGGTCAAAAGATTTGAACAGATACTTTACCACAGGAGACATACAAATGACAAACACAAACAAACACACAAAAACCTGAAAAGATGCTCAGCCTTTATCATTAAAGAAAAGGAAATTAGTGGCTCACACCTGTAATCCTAGCACTCTGGGAGGCCGAGGTGGGCGGATTGTTTGAGCTCAGGAGTTTGAAACCAGCGTGAGCAAGAGCGAGACCCTGTCTCTACTAAAAATAGAAAGAAATTAATCGGATAACTAAAAATATAGAAAAAAATTAGCTGGGCATGGTGGCACATGCCTGTAGTCCCAGCTACTCAGGAGGCTGAGGCAGAAGGATTGCTTGAGCCCAGGAGTTTGAGGTTGCTGTGAGCTAGGCTGACGCCACGGCACTCACTCTAGCCCGGGCAAAAGAGTGAGACTCTGACTAAAAAAAAAAAAAAAAAAAAAGAATTCTCTCCAGTGACACACAGTGGGAAGGACTCTGGTGGGAGTAAGTATCCTTGTATCTGTAAAGGCCCCAGAGCCTTCAGAAAACCTCAACCCCCTCGATATGGCTCCTGCAGAGCCCTTCCCTAGCCCAGGAAATACATACCCAATCACAGCTACTTTATTTTCCTTTTAATTTTTCTGAAGGATATACACCACATATCCCATGGGCAATAAAGCGCATTCAATGTGTTTATAAGCCAAACAGTCACTTTGTTTAAGCAAACACAAGTACAAAGTAAAATAAAACCACAAAATAATGAACTGCATGTTCATAACATACAAAAATCGCCGCCTACTCAGTAGGTAACTACAACATTCCAACTCCTGAATATATTTATAAATTTACATTTTCAGTTAAAAAAATAGACTTCTGAGAGTTCAGATTTTGTTTTAGATTTTTTCCCTTACATTCTGGAGAACCGAGGCTTAGCTCAGCCCTCTTCCTTATTTTGCTCCCAAGGCTTCCCCCGAATCATCACTCCCTGCCCCCCTTAAGGCTAGAGGTGAGCACGTCCCTCACAATTGCACATGTCAAGCCATCAGCAAGGCGCATCACACAAAAGGCACCAAGACGTGAAACTTTTTAAACCAAAGGACAAAAAAAAAAAACACTTTCAAAAAAAAAAAAAAAAGAAAAACCAAACCATATTTTGCCACATGTGAGAGTACAGTCGAGCAATATTTACAGAAAGGTTAACGGAACAACACTCTGACACATGCTGATTAATACCTAGGACTGCTGTTTCAAAAGAAGCTTCAAACTTATTGTCACAGCATCATCACAAAATAGAGGATCGCCACTGGTTTGCTTGGCTTTTCTTTTTTCCCCCCCCCCAAAATGAGGACCTAACTCCAAATAATACAATAGAATATGCAAATTATCTTCACATCAAGAGTACCCCAAGAAAAACAAAATCCATGGCACAGACACTGTACAAGGGTGCAGTGCAGGGCTCTGAGGGGTCCAAACCCCTCTTGCCAACTCGATTTTCTAGCATTGAAGGGAGCAAGGGGTCAGGTATATGATGGAGATGATACTGAAATGATTTATCCAAAATCCATGCAAATCAAGTTCTTTGGATAGAGGTGAAGAACTTGGACATGGCTGTTTCAGGCAGCTGAAGTCAAAGGGAATAGGAATTAGGGAAGACGGGGAAGTGGGCAGAAAGGATTGGTGGCCACTGGACCTTCCCCTCGGAGTAGAGAGGGAGGACTTGGCTCTGAGAACCTCCATCTGACCTAGGAGGAACACCCTCCTATGGCCATCTCCTCCTCCTGTCCTTTAAGTCTCTTGTGTTTCTTTTTCTCCCTTTTCCCTTGGTTTCCCTTTCCCTTTAGCAAATTTCAATTGTCCTGGGGGAAAAGGTCGCCGTCATGTCCGAAAGCCCTGTGGAGGCGCTGAAGGAGTTGCTGACAGCTGAGGAAGAGAAGCTGCTGACCTGGGCTGGGAAAGCAGGTGGAACGGATGAGTACGTGGTGGCCACCGAGGGTGAGGGGAAGCCACTGTGCACAGGGGAGGGGTAGGTGGAGGAGCCGGGCGAGGAGAAGGAGGTGGGCACGGGCGATGGGTATGAGGTGGTGGCAGGGGACGGGTAAGAGGTAGTAACTGGGGACGGGTAAGAGGTAGCAACTGGGGATGCGTAGGAAGAGAGAGAGGAGGTGGCTGAAGAGGCCACCACATTTTTGTCTGCTTTCTTGTCCTTCTGCCGCAAGTGGATCTTGGTATGCCTCTTGCGTTCGTCGCTCCTGGCAAACTTTCTACCACAGATGTCGCAGGCGAAGGGCTTCTCGCCTGTGTGGGTGCGGATGTGGGTGGTCAGGTGGTCACTGCGGCTGAAGTTGCGCATGCAGATGCGACACTGGAAGGGCTTCTGGCCTGTGTGGATGCGGATGTGGCGGGTGAGCTCGTCGGAGCGAGAGAAACGGCGATCACAGGACTCCACCGGGCAGGCATAGGGGCGTTCGTGAGGGGGTGTTTTGCTCGGCCGGTTGGGGTACTTGCGCATGCGGCTGGGTTTGATGAGTTGGGACTGGTAGGTGGTATTGAGGGCCTTCAGGTCCTGGGATCCCGACTGAGTGGCAAAGGCCTTGATCGTAGAGAGTGGGGTGAGCGAAGGCTGCTGGGTACGGCTCTCCAGGCCCTGGAAGGGCTTCTGGTCTGGGGTGCCTAGGCCCAGGTCCCCCTGCTGCTGCGGAAACAGGTAGTCGGGAATCATGGGAACCTGGAAGCCACCCTTGGCAGCAGGGTAGGCAGGAGGCGGGTACTGGAGCGCGGTGCCTGCAGAGCCGGAAAAGGCCTGGCTCTGTGGCTCAGGGAAAATGTCAGTGTTGGGCGTGGGGAAGGTGGGTGCCGCGGAGTAAATAGGACTGCTGTCGTTCGATGGCACTGCGCAGCTCAGGGGTGGACTCTGGGAAGCAGAGGACGAGGAGGAGGCTGCTGGAGACGGTGCTGAGGATGAGGAGGTTGGTGGGTTGGTCATGCTCACGAGGCCACTGACCAGGCTGAAGAGGGGCTCAGGCCACAAGGTGTTGCCACTGTTGGGTGCAGGCTCCAGAGAGAAGCGGCCGGTGTAGGTGATGGGGGGCAGGCGAGTGGTTTGGCTGGGGTAACTTGTCTCCACCAGCACCTTTTCGTTGTTCAGAGAGATGTCAGGAAAAGACTCTGGGAGGAGAGAGAGAGAGAGAGAAGGGAAGGCCTGGTTACTGGAGAGCAATCACTGGGGGACGAGGAGGACCCGAGCTGCCAGGCAAGAGGTCAGGCCAGCTACCATTGACTCCCAAGGTGGTTAATAATTGATAGCAGCAGATTGCAATGTTCCTGGATCCGCTCCAGTGGCAGAGCCCGTTTCAACAACAGCTGACGCAAATAAGGAGAATCCCCTCCACTGCAGCTCCCAGCGCTCCGCAGTGGCGGCTGCGCGGGCGAGGGATTCCCGCCAGCACCCCCACGGCCGCGGCTAGCGCGCGCCCCCTGCCCCGGGCTGCCGGGACACCAGTGGGCAAGAATCATGGCCCTTCCTTGGGGACAGGCGGCAAGCAAGGCAAGCCTTTCTCGAGGTGGGGGCGCAGCCCTGCTCATCAAAACAAGTCCTCCCACTCGCTGCCCACCCACGCAGCTCCAGAGCTCTACATCCAAACAAAAGCTCGGTCCTCTGCGCACCTCTAGGGACAAGGGTGGGGTTTGGGGGGTGTCCCCAGGTATCCCTCTCTAACACATGACCCTGGGGATGCGAGCAATAGAAGGGAAACCCCGGTCGCATCCCTAAGGTCCAGGAGCACTCCTGCGGTGAAGGTCTGGACGCCAGCATGGTGGCGAAAGGGCTCATCCTCCGCGGGGTAGGCCACTGCTTACCTGCGGTCAGGTGTTCATAGGGCTGCTCGCCTGTCTCCCCCTGAGGGTTGTAGGCGCTGTTGCTGCTGCTGCTGCTGCCGCCGCCCCCTCCGCCTCCACCGCCCCCGCTGCTGCTGCTGCTGTTAGAGCCGCTGCCCTCTGGGGCCCCGGCGGCACCGAGGAACTGGGGAGCCCCATTGCTCAGCAGCATCATCTCCTCCAGCTTGGGGTAGTTGTCCATGGTGGGCGAGTGCGGAAAGGAGCCGAACGGGTCGGAGATCTGCAGCGGAGACATCAGCTGCATCTCGGCCTTGGCCGCGGCCATCCTGGACGAGCGGGCGGGAGAGCCGGTGTTGGGGCGGGTGGGCGCAGCCCGGGCCGGAGCTGCGGGGGACACACTCGCGGGGGCCTGGCCGGGTCACATGCGGGGCGCGGGGCACACTGGGGAGAGCGCTGTGGGGTCCCCAGGCTCGCCCTCGCCGCGGGCGGTGTGGACTCGGCACTGCTGCGGAGGCAGGGGCAGGGGCCAGTCCTGCGGCGGCGGAAGCTGGCGGCGGTGGCGGATGGCGGCGGTGGCTCCCCAAGTTCTGCGCGCTGGGATCTCTCGCGACTCCCCGGATCCGCCTCTATTTGAAGGGTCTGAAACATCACTGGCCCGCCCCCGTCGTGACGTACATGGCCATATATGGGAAGCAGGAAGCCCTAATATGGCAGGACCGGCCAGGAGGACCCAGAGTGACGTGAAGCCCCCTCTCCGACAGCGGCGGGCACCTCCATCCCGCACCCCGGGTCCCGCGCCTGCTCCCGAATCCCGGGAGCCCAGGCTTCGAGGAAGCCTAGCGCTGCAGCCGCAGCTGGGGCCTCCCGAACCAAGCTGTCCCGGAGTTCCCAGCGTTGCCTCCACCCCTTCCCTCCGCCTTCTGCCCTCCCCCCGGAGCCGGAAGCGGCCGGGCCATATCTGGCCACTCCAAATAAGGCGCTGCCCAAATAAGGCTTGTTCCGGCGGGGGATCCTTCCTGCTCCTTATATGGCATTTCCGGGCCGTTGCTTGTTGCTCCCTCGCTCCCTCCCTCCTCCCTGGTTCCAAGCCCGGAGCCCGAGCGTGCGCAGGAGCCGGGGACGCCCAGACAGGGAGAGCGCGGGGCGCGTAACGCGGGGCGCTCGGCTGCATAGGCGGCTCCCGGGCGTGCACTGGACTGGGGAAGCCCGGACCCAGGGCGGGGGCGAGGGCGATTCGGGTTGGGATTCTGCCACTGTCATCGAGGGCCCGCCCGCCCACCTCAGGGACCGTGGGAGCGATCCGGGAGCGGAGGGAGGAGCAGCTGGGCCGGCTCGGGCACAGGCCGCCCAGGAGAGGCGGGGCTTTGACCTCAGGACTCGACCGATGGCACGGTGACTTTCCAGGTGTCCCGGGGAAACTGAGTCAAGGAATCATGGCCACATGGTTCTTGGGACACTGCTTAGTAGTGAGACGCCTCGTTTCCGCCACCCATCTGTGGGATGGATGGGGCTGTCGGTGCCCAGGGTCCCCTGTGCGCCACCCAGAGCCGAAGAGCTATTCCCTGGCCCCCGCTAGTGAAGGGTCCCCCTCTGAGGGGCGGATGGGGATTCTGATTGCCCTAGGAGAAGCCTGACTCCTGTTCCCACCAGGAGCTAACGGTTCTCGTGGTGGCGGGGCACTTCCCCACCCTGATCCATCCTGGTGAAGGCCTGGCAGACACTGCGGATTCTGAAGTGGGGGCTTCCCTATGAGCTGTCTGGGGACCCCAGGCTTGGAGCGAAGAGGGGACCTGCTCCGCGGCTCGGTGCTGCCCTCTGGAGGTCCCCTCTCCAGCTGCGCGCCCGGGCCCCAGGCCGCGCGGACTCTTCCGCCGCCGCCTCGTTCAGTCCCCCGGATGCTGTGCCGGGCGCGGCGCCAGGCGGGGGCGCCTCAGACGCAGTGCGCGCGCACTGAGCAGGCGCCGCAGGCTGGGCTCTCCCTGCAATCCCCGGGGAGCCGCCACTACCGAGGCGCCCAGACTCCGGGATAACACTCCCCTTTCAGAGCCAGGCCAAGGCGGGGGTGGTGTGGGGGTTGGGGAAACGATTCCCGCGGGTCTCCCGAGAGCCGGAGGCTAACTGGGAAACCCTCCCCGCCCCCACGACGCAGTCACATGCGCGCCCCAAAGGGAACAGGGATTCCGGGAAGGGAAGTCTCCAGCTCTCGCTCTGAAACCAGGGGAGGTGCTGTTTTTCTGAATTTAAAAAGAAAGCAAGTGTGTGTGTGGAAGGAGGGTGCTGACACCACCAGGAGGGAAGGGGTCGGGTCAGAGTCTCAGCTCAAACAGCCTCAGGAGGTCGGGGTCAGGGGGTGAAATGGGGGAGGGGTGTAACTCTCTTGGGCTTCATCCCTCTGTAGCTGTCCCCCCGCAACACATTTTCTTATAATTAAGGAATTCAGCAATAAATCAGGATTCCCTTGTCTCTGAGCGCCCCATTCCAAGTGCATGGGCGAGGTGCGGGAGCACTCCCCTGCCTACCGAGTTGTCCGTTAGGGGCAGAAGTGATGAGCCTCCCTCAGGCCTCCTGCAGGGTCAAATGGTCTGAATACCCATTTTGCTACTCCCTGGTGGGGTACCTTGGCCAAGCTTTTGTATTTCACTTTCTTCAACGGTAAAATGGGGCTAATGTTAATAATATCCACATGGAAGGATTGTCGTGAAGACTAAAATGTACACGGGCTTCTATCTGTGAAGTCCCAAAGCTCAGTGCGTGCCTTGCAGCTGGCATTGAATAAACAGTGGCTATTGTTATTTTCAGGGGCTTTAGACCCATAGGGTCACCCTCAGTTCACCCGCCCATCCTCAGACTCCAAGAAAACCCCAGTGACCATTTTCTGAAAAGTTGTGCAGAGAGGGAAAAACATTCCAATTCTAACACAGGGGACACTGTCTCTAAAAGTTGATCTCAATCTTCTTGCTACAGTAGAACATCTTTTCATAGAGCAGAATTTTTCAGTCTTGACTGTACAGCAGAATCACCTGTGGAGCTCTGAAAAAGAATGGGTTTACCCTAGACCGACTAAATCATAATCTTCCTGAATGTGTAAGTGCCAGAACTGAGCAAGTACCTCAGCTTGGGATTCTTGTGCTCTCCCTGGTGAACCACCCAGACTTTGGGAAAGAACATCCTCTCCTGGCCAGAGCAAACCTACGATTCTAATGTGTCAGCTGACCTAAGGTATTTTCAGGTCCTTGCTGAAGCTGGGCACCAGAAATCCTTATAGTCTATGTCTTTCGTTTGGCATGCCCAAAATCAATTCCCTGTTCTCTTCATAACTATTCCCCAGCCAGCAATTTCGTTTGAAGAACCACCTCAATCCTTGTGGCTGGGGGCACATAACCCCATCCTAGGTCTAGGAGTAGGTACATAAGCAGGCCTGGCCGTCCAAGCGGGATGCTACAGCCTAGGAACATTCCATGTCCCTGGCCACAGTGATTGAGTCAGAATGGGCACATGACCCAAAACAGGCCAATGAGAATCACTTCTGGGACTTTTTGTGGAACTCTTGGCAAAGGGGAATTCTTGTTCCCTGATGGTACTAAGCCAACAGAATGTAAGCCCGTGGCCATCTTGCCCTCAGGACTGGAGAGCCTGCCTCAGAACGCAGCTGATGCAGAGGAAGTCACTGGATTCAGCCTGGGTTTTTTAGTTATGTAGGCCAGTGAATTACTTTTTTATTAATAAAATAAAACAGCCTCAGTTCAGTTCCTATTACAACCCAACAAGTTCTGACTAATATTATCAACAACAAAAAACTTTTCTGAGGCTTTACTGTGAGTAGGGTCTAGGAATAAGGCCTATGGCACCAGCCTGTGCGTCTAAGGGGCTTACCATTGGATGGAAGGGAGCCTAGATTCTATGTTATAAGAGAATAAAGAATAGGAAGGAAGCCGCCCTGTTAGCCACCAAAAGCCAGTGACACTAAGGGACAGAGGGAATAAGAGGAGGGAAAGATTCCAGGGGGCTGGGAGAAGGGCAGGGACGATGAAGAGATTTTGGAGGAGAAAGAACATGAGAAGAATCAAACTGCAGTGGGGAAGTGAGAAGCTGTTTCAGGCCAAGGTTGGGGGTGCGGTGGCCAGGAGCACCCATGTGCTCCTGTCTGGGGGAAATGAGGCTAGAAAGTGGGGGAGTGGGCTAGAGTAGAGAGAGGTGCTATTGGGAAGTAGCAGAAGAGAAGGTTAAATAAAGCATTCATGTTTTAAAAAAGGTTTATTGGCCGCTGCTTGTATGAGGCGCAGTGCTAATTCTTAGGGATTCAACAGTGAGGGTTTGCTCTTGTGGAAAATACCACTCAGTGGGATGGACAGAAATAAACAGTTATGCAAATAAAAAGGATAACTTCAGATTATGGTAAGTGTAGCTTACGTACTAGGAAGGTGAAGGAAGGCATCTTGGAGGAGGTGACATTTATACAGAGATATAAAAGCAGAGAGGAAACTAACTCTGCCTAGAGAAGTGTCGTGGGGAGAGCATTCCAGGCTGAAGGGCAGCCTGGCAAAGGCCTCAGGAGGGAAAGAGTCCTGGCCATGGTCAGTTTAGGGCCTCAGGCCGAGGTGTGGGTAGCCAGAATGTTTAGGACTTAACTATCCCCTTCCACTGTCACTCTCCCTTGTTCTGTCCTCACAGCTCATACGGAGGAGCATGTAGCCTTCTCAACCCTGCCCAGCCTCTATCCTGTAAGCCCCTGGAGGGCAGCTTCTACCCAGGAGCAGTGAGAGGAGCTAAGCTCAAAGCCCCTACATGCTGCCCAGACCATAGCCATCATAGAGAGGCCTGAAAGTCACCTGCCCAGATGGGGTTATGCAACTGCCCTGACAGCAGCAGGGCGGGGAGCATCTCGGTCATCCCCACTCTCCTCTAATCTGTCCTTTGGCCAATGGCACACTTCTGTTTGCTGTGACTTGGGGGGGGACAGGATGGGGAGGAGACATAGTGAAAAGAATTGGTCCCTACCAAGGAGCCAAATCTCTTTGGGCTTGTGAACACCCCATTTGTTTTTTTGTTTTGTTTTGTTTTTTTTTTTTGAGACAGAGTCTCACTGTGTTGCCCGGGCTAGAGTGAGTGCCATGGCATCAGCCTAGCTCACGGCAACCTCACACTCCTGGGCTCAAGCAATCCTTCTGCCTCAGCCTCCCAAGTAGCTGGGACTTACAGGCATGCGCCACCATGCCCGGCTAATTTTTTTCTATATATTTTTAGTTGTCCGATTAATTTCTTTCTATTTTTAGTAGAGACGGGGTCTTGCTCTTGCTCAGGCTAGTTTTGAACTCCTGAGCTCAAACAATCTGCCCACCTCCGCCTCCCAGAGTGCTAGGATTACAGTCGTGAGCCACCGTGCCCGGCCTTTTTTGGTTTTTTTTTTTTTTTGTTGTTGTTGTTTTTCTTTTTTTGAAACAGGGTCTCACTCTGTTGCCTTGACTAGAGTGCCGTGGTGTCAGCCTAGCTCACAGCAACCTCAAACTCCTGGGCTCAAGCGATCCTCCTGCCTCAGCCTCCTGAGTAGCTATAGGCATGCACCACCATACCCAGCTAATATTTTTCTATTTTTGGTAGAGACGGGGTCTCACTCTTGCTCAGGCTGGTCTTAAACTCTTGAGCTCAAGCGATCCTCCCACCTCAGCCTCCCAGAGTGCTAGGATTACAGGTGTGAGCCACCACTCCTGGCCAATGAACACCCCATGTGTGACCAACAACCCAGATGAAACGACTGGCCTGGGTGTACAGGAAACCAGATTGGCGGTAAGGAAGGCTCTGAGCCACACCTGCACCCTGGCCTGGGTGCCTGCTGGCCCTCAAGATGTGCTTAGGGATGACCTGGGGCTCTCAGACCTTGCTGGCCAGGTGACTGGTGCCAGAAGCCCGGGGAAAGGTGACCTCAGAGGACCTGCCGGTCAGAGCTGCTGCTGTCCACACTCAGACTTTCCTGCAAATGGGAGAGGAGGAGGCAGACATGAGAGAGAGCTGAGCCTGCCCAAGGCAGCTAAGGCTCCAGGAGAAGGCCAGTGGAACCATCACATCTCTGACACCCAACACAGGGCTGAGCAGGCTCCAGCTCTCAGAGGAAAACAAGCCCCTTTTTCCATTGCTGCTTCCTCCTCCCCAGCCCTGGACTACGTCAGCACCCACATGCGCTGCTCAGGCTGTGGTTTGCCACGGCTGTGGCCGGCCCAGGGCTCAGGAAGTGACTCTCTCTTGAGTTCTGTCTGGGGTGCCTGTCACACTTTCCGAAGACTGATGGGCTCCACCGGAAAGATGGAGGTATTGGCCTTGAATGGGTCGGGGACAGCTCTGCTCCCACCCCAGTGGGGCCTTGCAGGGTGAGAAGAAGCCTGCAGAGGCCAGGCATGGGGAGGGACAGAAGGTGCACTAAGAGGGTGGGCAAAAGGGGGAGACATGGGGAAAGATGGGAGATGGCAGCGACAATCGTGCCAGAGTGTGAAGTGTGAAGCCATCTCATTTACTCCAATTACAGGTGCCAGAGGACAGCCCTGAGTCTTAGGTGTAGAAGGGCCATGCAGAGTGACTCTGCGGCTTGTGGCACACAGGGTCTGAAGAAGGTGCTGAGGAGGGCACCTGGCATGCCCAGACGGGTCCAGGGCAGCAGGGAGAGACCATGGAGGATTTGGCCCCCAGTGGGGGGGCCTGCATAAGAGAGTTGGGGTCTGGGCTGCTGTCCTTAGGGTCTGCCTGAGGAGTGATGTGCCAGACAGAGTTAGGTTAGGCCTAAAATGGAAGACACTGAGGCATAATCACTGGGGAGGTGGCACAGTCTGTCCTTGAGGGGCCCTGGAGAGGCAAGAGGGAGTGGGTGGAGGGAGATGAACCCTTAGGCAGGGCTGTCTGGGTCTTCTCTGCCCCAGGGTGCCCTGCAGGTGCAGAAGGAGGCTGTCAGCCCCTCTGCCCTGTGCTGGGCAGCCCCTCTCCCAGGTCTGGGGCTGGCAGGACCCTAGGCTCAGAGGACAATCCAGCCTGATTGTCCTCTGGCTTCTTTGCTGCCCCTGCCCCCAGCTGAGTGTGCAGCAAAGCCAGCCGGCTGCAGAAATCTCTGGAAGCTCGTTGGGCAGGAGAGGGAGGGGAGCATTACATAAGAGCCCACTGATGTGCAGGAAGTGGAGAGCAGCCTTTAGATTAGAAAGGCAGCGTTTCCACCCAGCCCAGAAAGGCAGGAATAGCAACGCGGTTATTTCTGGCCCCTCACCACCGCCCAGCGCCGGGGCTGCTCAGCTTCTTGGTGGGTGAGCTTGGACTCTGCAGACCTGGTGGGAGGGGGTGGGAGGGAGGGGGCAGGCACCCCTGGGGTTACCCCACTCTGGCCCTGGCCTCTCTCCCAACCCCCACTCCAACAAACACCAGAATGCAGGAAAAACAGCAACGATGATATCCGTGGCGCTTATTTCCTCTGATCTTCCTTAATGTCTGTATTCATTCTCCACCCCCACCCTCACCCCCAACGCACATTTACTCTGTGACAGGCATTTGTCCTCACAGTGCCTTATGAGGTAGGGACCATTCTCACCCCCATTTCATTGATGAGAAAACGTGCTCAGAGAGGGCAGGCGATTGGCACAAGGTCACAGAGCTGGGTGGTGGTGGAGCCAGGATTCCCATCCAGACAGTCTGGTTTCAGAACCCTCCCTGGGGAAACCCCGGCTGATCCCAACAACTGTTCCCTGGAGTCCCAGAATGAAACAGACAAAGCTTTCACTCTGCAGGGGTTCTTGAGTCAAGGCAGGTAGGGGAGTCAGACTTGTGAACAGATTATTTCAATTCAGTCACTCAACAATTATTTATCAAACATCATCTCTGCTCTAGGCATTAAAGATACAAAGAGAAGCAAGGAGGGTCCCCCTCTTTTGCAGCTCACAGCCTAGTGGGGGAGACAGACAGTAAAGCACTTACAGCCATGTGACATGTGCTCTCATGGGGGAAGCACAGTGGATGCGGGAGCCCCCAGTCCAGCTCCCACCCACTGAAGTGCTTCCCAGGCAGTCAGAGAGCCGAGACTTGCCATTTTAAAAATAATTTCAGGAGGCTGGGGATGGGGGTGGGAGGAAGGGCAGGGGTAAGACTAACAGGCAACCAGGCGGTGGTCCAGGACGGAAGGTGGTCTGGATGCATCAGCACCAGCTATCACAGGGGCTCCCTCAGGGGCCTCCCAGTCAGAGACAGAAAGACAGCAGGAAAAATTGACACCCACATTTGCTGACAGGCAGCGCAGCTCAACGGAGCGTCCATGTTCTTTGGTACAGTGGCAATAAGGCAAACAGTGGTTGGGAGCCTGGATGGAAGGGCCCTTTCTGTTTTCTTCCTCCAACCATCCTCCTTTCGACTCCTGCCATATGGCACCCTGTTTTAAGGCAAAGTCAAAATGAGTGAGTGAAGAGGAGGCTGGCACCCACCCCAGGAGGAAGAGCTTCCATCCAGATGATCACATTGACAGACAGAGATGAGAGGGACGGAGAGTCGGCTCCGGGCCCTGGGAACATCCCCAGAAGGGTCTTGGCTTTACTCTGGGCAGAGGCAGCACTTCCCATCAGCAGGCAAAGGGAGGGGTCTTTGGAACTTACAGGACCCAGTTTCCCTTTGGGCCAGTTGCAGACAGGGCCACCATAGCAGATGACAGTGTCTTGAAGCTGGCATTGGACTCAGAGTTTTAAAAAATAATTAATATTTATTTTTATTATGGTAAAATATACATAAAATTTACTATTTTAACCATTTTTAAGTGTACAATTCAGTGGCATTAAGTACATTCACACTGTTGTACAGCTATCACTGCTATCCATTTTCAGAACTTTTTAATCATTCCAAGCAGAAACTCTGTACCCAAACTCTGTACTCTGTGCTAATTCCCTGTTCCCTCCTCCCCCCAGCCCCTGCTAACCTATATTCTGGTTCCTTGCTCTATGAATTTGACTACCCTAGGTACCTCATATAAGCACAATCATACAGTATTTGTCCTTTTGTGCCTGACTTATTTCACTTGGCATAATGTCTTCACAGTTCCTTCATGTTGTAGCATGGGTCAGACTCTCATTCTTTTTTTGAGGCTGAATAATATTCTGTTTGTACGTATACATCACATTTTGTTTAGCCAGTCATCTGTTGATGGACAAAGAGTTGTTTCCACTTCTTGGCTATTGGGAATATTGCTGTGAACATTGGTGTGCAAGTGTTTGTGGACTCAGTGTTCTAATTCCTCACCCCAAGGGAGTAACCTATAGCCATCGCAGGGAGGGTTAAAGTTAGATTTAGGAAGAACCTCATCGTCTCCCGCTACCAGTGACCGGAGCATTGGCAGCTCCCTCTCTGGAAAGCTTTAATAGCCAGAGACGCCTCTGATTACGCCTCCACCCCAGACTGAGCCTGGAATGGCTGCCCCAGTATAGAAAAGAGGCTTTAGGGGTCACCCTGGGGTCAGAGCTCTGGGTGGTTTATTTTTAGGAGCTGGGTGCTGGTGGTTTCTTTGTCTTCCCATGGGCTTTGGGTCTGCCACCACCCTCCAACCCCAGACCCAACTTTCTCTTTCTCCTTTCCCTGGCAACATCCAGGCTGTCTCACTTTTTCTCTCCCAGGCTAAATTGGGAGTGTGAAGCTGCTCTTCTTCCCAATTTAGCATTTGAATTAAAGTGAGAACTGAATGTGGCTGGAAAGCTGACTCCCATCTGTGTGTGAGAGAGGGAAAAGCAGAGCAAGTGAGCGTGGGCACACGCTGGGGCGAGCAGGGCGAGGGCAGCTGATCTGGGCAGCTCCTGTTTAGCTCAGACCCCATCCTCAGGTGCAGGCAGACAGCTCCGCACAAAGACACTGAGGTCTGAAGGTTGTTGTTTACTCAAGAGTGGAAGGAGGATGCTGCAGGGGCATCGTTCAAACACTCCACAGACGTGTCAAGTGCTTACTGTGTTCCAGGCCCCGTGCTGGATGCTGGGCAAACAGAGGTGAACCAGCTGGATCCAGGCCTGTGCCTGACCTTCAGTCTGGTGGGGAAATAGACTCAGAAACAAGCCATGACCCAACAGGGCAATGTGTGCTGTGGGGGGAAGGAGAAGTCTGACAGAGGCCTGGAGGGGGCAGCTGATAGCTTGAGGGTGTCTGAGCTGAGGCTTGAAGCACATGCAGGAGCTGACCTGGTAAAGCGGGAGAACAAGGGTGCCTTGGGCAGAAGGGATTGTGCATGTGAAGATTGCAGTGGGCATAGTTTTTGCAAGGCAGGGAGCTGGTACTGACTGAGTTGGGCTCCAGAGGGCTCAAGAGCTCCGAGTGCCTCTTACTCTCTACCTCCTCCTCCTTCCCTCTCCTTCCCTTCTTCTCAGGAGAACAGAACCAGATAAGAGTGATCTGGGCCCGAGGAGTCTGGGAGCTTGTGAGTCTTTGCTCAGGCTGCAAATAGTCCAGGTAGGGGCAAGGAGACTGCAGTCTCGTTCTGAGTTGGCACTCAGAAAGCTGGGCCTGGCTGGGCATGGTGGCTCACGCCTGTAATCCTAACACTCTGGGAGGCCAAGGCGGGTGGATGGCTCAAGGTCAGGAGTTCGAGACCAGCCTGAGCAAGAGTGAGACCCCGTCTCTACTAAAAAATAGAAAGAAATTATCTGGACAACTAAATATATATATATATAACATATATATATATAA
>CAUYRB010069558.1:0-52739 GCA_963574695.1 Propithecus perrieri | reverse complement strand
AAAGTCATTTTATAATAAAGATATCTGCAGTCGAATATTTATGGCAGTACAATTCACAATTGCTAAGATGTGGAAACAACCCGAGTGCCCATCAGTACATGAGTGGATTAATAAAATGTGGTATATGTATACCATGGAGTACTACCCAGCTGTAAAAAACAGTGGTGAACTGGCACCTCTTGTATGATCCTGTTTGAAGCTAAAGCCCATTCTTCAAAGTGAAGTATCACAAGAATGGAAAAATAAGCACCACATGTACTCACCATCAAATTGGTACTAATGCATCAACACTTAGGTGCACACACGGAAGTAATATTCATCGGGTGCTGGGCAGGCGGGAGGGGGTGAAGGGGTTGGGTAAATTCATAACTAATGGATGGTAAGCACACTGTCTGGGGGCTGGGCACGCTTGTAGCTCTGGCATGGGTGATGCAAAGGCAATATATGTAACCAAAATGTTTGTACCTCCATAATATTCTGAAATTTTAAAAAAGAAAATAAGTAAAAAATAATACAATGAACTTATATCTGTAGCATTCAACTATTAGAAGCATTTTGCATATTTGTTTTTTTCTCAGTGTGTACGTACATTTTTTTTGCTATGCTATTTAAGGTAAATTTTAGATATTATGACACTTTACCCCCAATACTGAGACTTCACTCACCAAGTGAGTTTATAGCTATCTTCAAAGTGGTCCCTTCAGAGATTTTTTTATTGCTTTCCTAAAAATGGGGGAACTTCTTTGCTTGAGAGAAGGGACTCTTTTGTCTTTGAAATTCAAGTTTTAGCAAAGTGCCTGGTACATAGCAAGTGAATTAATGAATAGCTTTTTAAAAGAGGATTTAGGTTAACAGGAGAGGAAATAAAAGTTATCTAAGATAAGTACTTCTTCCAATTTAGATGGGAAGAAAAAGATATACCTTGAAGAAGCTAGTCATCCTTCCCTGAGAATTATGGTGGAGCATTTCCCCCTGACAAGAAATGCAGAGAAAACATCCATGTGAATCTGTGGGTATAAGCATTTATTCCACTGTCAAGCAGTATTTTTTCCCAGCTAGACAGTGACCTCCCCTGGGGTAGGGATTTTGTCTTCTCTCTGTGTATCTAGCCAATGAAGTGGTTCTTGGTACAACTGCATGAATGAATGAATGAATAAATGAATCCATTCCAGTGCACTGTTTATAATAAATGTATTTATTTGTATTTATTATTGATACTAAAGCCAATTCTACTCATATTTTTACTGCTACTAAAACTTACCATGACTGCCATGGAGATCTCTATGAGGAAGATATAGCTAAGCAAGGAATATTATTCCCATTTTATGGCTAAGAAATATTTGAAGTGAATTAGTCCAATTTTAAATGTAGATATTCTATCTGCAAGTCCAGGGCTATTCCTTTTGATTCTGTATTTGTTTAGTTTAGCTCTCACTTTGTGCCTGGCACTGTTCTACAGGTTAAAGTAGCCAAGAAACTAAGAGCAGGATGGTATGTTTGCAGAACTGCTGGCTTCACTCATACCTGCCATCCTGAAAAAAAAGGTGACTGTTATTAGCTGCTTTTGAAACTCAATCTATTATAAATAATTATGCAAATGTTAATTGAATACTAAAATATACTTTTAGATATACTTGTTTTAAGACACTTATAAATATCACTTATGAAGTGTAAGTATCATTTATGAAATGTATTTTATATAGAGATCTATCTATCTATCTATCTCTCTCTATATATATACTGTAGTGACGTGTGCCTAACTCTGCACCCGTGGGTAGGAAAGCAGGAGGTAAGAAGTTAATGGACTAGGGAAGGCCTGAGGTTGTGTGGGGCTGCGGATGGCAGATGAAGGCTAGGGAGGAGCTAAGTGATTGCCTTGAAAGCTGTATGGAGTCAAGTTCTGAGTTTGGGGCCATTGGGTGCCTGATGTGTGAGTTGATTGTCCCAGAATATAGACATTAGGGTTGTTTGCATACTTTCTGCCTCAATGCATTAGCTACCAGAGTCATGCTCATGTTGAGGCACATGAAACATTTCCTGGAGACAGCATATAACATGGCAGAGGAGCCTGAGAGCACTGGATTGACTGGCTTTAACAGACTGCTTTTGTTCAATTCCTGAATCCATTCTTGTTTATATTATATTTCCTTTCCAAGAGCTTCCTGCAAATGCACCAACTGCTACTAGATTGTTCCAACCTCTGAATTGATTTTCAAGTTTTTAAAGAAAAGCCAACATAGCTAATTTCAGAATAAATCTCTTGTGTGACAAATAGTTGTTTACTGGTGGTGCTCTGGTACGTGGGTTCAAAATATTCTCCTGAAGACAGAGGATTTGCCCTGCTCTTAAGTCTTTGTATTCGTTTCTGAATAAGACTCTTTTATCTCTCTGATATTCAGTAATAATTTATCTGATGTTTATCTTCCTTATCACCATTATCTTATCAACATCATCATCATCACCATCCACACATCTATTACACAGTAGGAACAGAATACATTTTAAGTGTCAGACATCAAATGTAGAAACATGACACAACTACTAAAAATCAACTACAAATTGGCACTTTCCTTTTATGTAATGTTCAACCTTTTTGTAATAAATGTCTTTATATAATCTTCAGATTCTAGGCATGATAAGATGTTTTTCTGGCAAAGATGTTGTGAATAATATAAATGCGATCTTTGAAAATAACCTGGAAATCTCTATAATACTTTTTATTCTGGGTTTCAAACTTGTTAGCTGAATATAAAATATTATTGTAGCGAAAATTGCATTCTTAATGACATCCTTAAACTCAAATGCAGACCTTAAGCGTATTAACACAGAAAAGACACAGGTATTCTAGTTACTGTGCAAACAAACCAAGCAGTAAAAAATCATCATAAAAGAATGAAGAAACAAGATGAATTGAGAAATTTTTATTTAGATTTTATTTATGTAGGGACCTTTGGACTCCATGGAAAGTAAGAGTAATTGCATGCTCTTTATGGGATGGATTAAGTGGCCACCTGGTGAAGTGTGGCTTCTTGAGACCTCAGGTTACCATTTAATATAGCCGGATCAAAAAATATGCCCATCTATTTGCTACGTTTTGTAACCATATATCCTATGAAAGGTAGTTAGGATAGAAAGTGGACTCAGACCAAGTAAGACTTCGATCCTCATTGAGCACAGGGAGTGAAGGAAGGAGACTAGGGAGTAATAAACAAATTCCCGTTATTTAGTTTTTGAATGTTTGAGGTATAAGTTGGGAGCTAAAGGGGTTGGAAATATGGGTTTTAATATAGGAGAACGTCTAATGATTCCATATTACTACTTTCTGAAACTTGCAGGCTATTTCACACCCTGGAGTTGAAGGCAGAAGGCTTAATTTTGAATATTTGCTCTGCCATTTAATAGCTCTGTGATATTGGATGATTTTATGAAACCCAGCTTTCTTATCTAAAATATAGGGTTATTGATATCTATCATACAATTGTTTTGACAGTTAATATGTGTGAAAAGTCTACCACAGTGTCTGACATAAGCCAGGTACATAAATATTGGTGTCTTAGTCCATTTTGTGCTATTATCACAGAATACTAGAAACTGAGTAATTTCCAAAGAAAAGAAATTTATTTATCACAGTTCTGGAGGCTGAGAAGTCCAAGATTTAGGAGCTGGCATCTGGTGAGGGCCTTCTTGCTGCATCATAACATGGCAAAAATCATGACATGGGTGAGAGAGGGCAAGAGGGAACCAAATCTGATTTTATAACAGACCCACTCTTATGATAACAAACCTACTGCCTTGATAATAACATTAATTTGTTCATGAGGGCAAATTCCCCATGACCTAATTACCTCTTAAATGTCCCATTTCTCAATACTGTTCTGTTGGGAATTTAAGTTTCCAACAAATAAACTTTTGGGGACACATTCAAACCATAGCAAATGATAATTATGTGTTAAATTTGAATCTCCTTTGTGTGTTTTGTCTCTTATAAGCCTCCTCCTGTCAAAATCATAGCTCTGATGAGTACACAGCTGAGAGAACAGGAGGTGTCTAACAGAAGCTCATGGCAGCCCTTCCTCTTGTCCTTTCCCTCCAGCTCCCTGGGTGCTGTCCTCTGGGCAAAGCTGCCAGTGGAGTCCCAGGGTGGCTGCAATCGTGATGGCTGTGCTCAGGGTAGTGCTTCTGGCGCTCACAGTGCGGCGTGCTTTGGCTACTCACCGAATCACAGGCATGCCGCTTCCACATGGAAGGGTTCCATGTCTCCTCCCCCACTCTGAATCTCCCTATTCTAATGTGTCACACAAGCAATGCCACTCACATTGCTAAGAAGCTAAGATTCTTGGCTTCTGCCTATAGCACCCTCTCCTTAGGGGGCTCTCCGGGCTCTAGTAGGAAACACACACCTCCTGTCTCCCACATTCATTTTCTTCTCCATGTACCTGGGGGAACCTCATCCTCACAGAACCCTTCCCAAAGGAATTCAGGGCATGAGAAAAGATAGACTCTTAGGTCCCCTGCCTGTCAGCAGTTTGAAACTCAGGATGGAAACAGCCTACAAGCAGAGCACCTATGAATGCAGGGCCTTATTCTCAATTGTGACGCTTTGTTTTCCTCACCGGTCTCTCCTTGAGTCAAAACAACCTGTTAGTTTAACTGTTTATTTTCCATTTCTGCACCTAGATTGTGAGCCCACCAAGGGCAAGTACCATGTCCTTTTTACTCCTTCACTATTATATTCCTAATGCCAAGCATAATCTCCAATGTATAGAAATTGGACGAACAAAGGAACCAATCTTTTCTGTGATCTGTGCTGCATTTGGGTGACTGACTTCAGGATTGTCACTTCCTTTTTCGATCTAGAGAAGCCGTGCTCTCTGTGGAGCAGGGCTCTTGTCACACTTAGCACAGCCCTGCGCCAGGACTGATTAACCTCCTCTCATCTATGCTCCCGTTTCAACCTGTAAATGTCACACACATATCCTGAGCTCTGCGGAAGTGTGTGGGAACTGAGGCTGAGCCGGACTGTGATGTGATGCTCAGTGGGTACTGAGGTGCTGTTCCCTTCAGGTGGGCAGAGTAGCTACAGATACTTTCGTGGCTCCTCTCGTCTCAGCAGGGGAATGTAATACGCTCTTTGCTGGGTCGATTCTAGCTCCAATCTCCATGTTTGTATTAAAAGGTTAATTACTTTACACCTACACATCTCCAGCCTGGCTTCTCCAAGGAAGAAAAATAGCTGCAACCAAGGCCGCATTTCTACTCTAATACCATTTGCTGCATCAAATACACAGAATCTCTTTATTTGAGGCCAAATGCACATTCCCATCTGAGAGATGGTTGCTGTTGGCAGTGAGTAGTGGCTGGCTGGATAACTGCTTGTTCTGAAACCCTTGAAGACATTGCTTGGTCTTTCTATTTACTGTGGGCTGGTGGAGAACGATTTCTTATTTTCTAAGGGCAGTGTTTAATGAGCACCCAGTGGCTTTTTGATGTTGCCCTCCCAGAGATTGTGGGTAGAGGCAGTGCTAGGAATCATACATTTTCATTTGTGGAACTATTTTGTATTGAACTCTGTCAAAAATAACACTGCCTTTGGGACAGAGAATATCCAATTTGATAGCAATGTTTCTGCTTTTTTCTCTTAGATACATTCTGTCAGTTAGGGTACCTGAAAAGCAATTTGGGACAGAGCCCTGTGCTGTTATTAGGGATGACTTGAATATATTTATAACCAGTTCTGTCCTAAAATAATCCATATTGATAACTTATAAAGGGTGGAGAGAGGAAAGGAGGAAAGTAATTAGCCCATATTCTTTCCTTGAGAACGTTCCACATGCATAAGGTATTCAGAAATGCTAATTTCATGAGGACACTTCTCCCCCTATTTCTCCCTCCCACAAAACATCCTGTGAGAAAGAGAAAGAAGGATTTGGTCGCTGAAAGTGGGAGGCTTCTGGGACCTGAAATTACTACTCTCTAAACTGGAGACGAATGTTGGAAGGGGACTATTTTCCCAGGCAGACAGAGATCTCATCCTGAGTTTGCAAATAGTCATTCATATGATGTGTTCATTAATTTATTCAACATGTATTTAAGCATCTACTGCATTTCAGGCAAGACTATAAATAACAAGACCTGGATCTTGTCCTTAACATCTTGTAGTGTAGTGGAGGATAGAGACATGTAAATGAACAAATACAATAAAACATGAGAAGGACTGAAATTTAGTTATGTACAGATACAAAGTCAGCTTAGAGCAGTGTTTCTCAATCCCTTTGCCCATTCTCATCCCCTAAAGGAGCCTTTTTAGACATTTTTAGACCCTCTCTTTAAATTTATTACCACACATATACTGGATATCTGTTTATGTACTGAATGTATATTTGTGCTTTATATTAAAAAAAGGTGGGGTTTTTTGCCCCCAAAGACTTGGAGGCTGTTATGGACTGAATATTTGTGTCCCCTCAAAGATCATATGCTGAAATCCTAACCCCCAATGTGATGGGATTAGGAGGTGCGGCCTTTGGAGGTAATTAGGTCATAGGGTGAAGCTGTCATGAATGGGATTAGTGCTCTTCTGAGAGGCCGGAAAGCAAACTAGCTCACTTTCCACCATGTGAGGATACAAAGAGAAGCTGGCTATTTACAACCTGGAAGAGGACCCTTACCAGATTGTACTGGCACCCTGATCTGGGCTTCTAACTTCAGAACTGTGAGAAATAAATGTTTCTTGTTTAAGCCACTCAGTCTATGGTAATTGGTTATAGCAGCCTGAACTGCCTAAGACACCAAGGCACTGAGAATACATTAGTAGGAGGAGCAGCAGCATCTTCAAAGAGCCCTGTGGTGGTTACTCTGTAGGTCTGAAAAGAAACTGGTAAATGCAGCCATTAAAATGAGCTCCCTGAATTCAGTAGGGATAATAAGAATTCAGGGAGCCTATACAGAAGTCAAGGGGGATAATGGGAATTTAATAGGGATAATGGGCAAGGGTCAATTGGTGGTCAGGTAGTAAGATGAGACAAAGTAGGCATGGTATTATAATGAACAGCAGAGCTAAAATAGTAATCAGAATGATTTGATACAGAAATTTTTGGTGTTGACTAATTAGTTATGCTCTCTCTGGGACTAAAACAGAGGAGAGTCTACTAAAATTTTATTTGATTTGGATAAATGGAAGAGCTCTGGGTTTTGTGAGTAGTAGACTGACTTAAGTTACCACAAAAGAGAGTTATAAGCCTTCAACTTCTTTCCAGATTGAGCTAGTTCGCAGATCTAGAGCCCCTTAAGTGAAGAGGAGACTGAGTCCCTTCGAGGAAGAATCCTACTACTCTGTCAAAAATTATACTGTAAATCTTCCTCCTTATTTTCTTTAATAATACCTGTGGTTACTTACATGAGTGTCTATGCATTGGAGAAAGAGGATTAATTAGACTTTTTGGCTTTTAACTGAGACTAATTCGTGGAGACTCAAAACATCTTGATGATTTCCCCATACGATTAAGGCCTTAAGGAGATGAGATAATTAACAGAATTTTGGCTTCTGACCATGTCAAAGTGGCTCAGTTGGTCTCCAAAGCTATCCAACGTCTATTTACTCAAGGCTGGAATTTTTAGTTGAAGGAGACATACTTAGCCACTGGAAGAATCCCACACAGATTCCTTCACCTGTGGAGAGAGGGCTGTTATGGTAGGAAAAGCTGTGTGGGAGCCACTAGGATGGCTATGTCTCCAAAAATCACAAACTGAAAGCTACATTGCATTCCTAGAAGGATGTCAGAGATCTGTGCCACTATCAAGACTTGAAGGATATGGGGGTGATGATTGCTACCACATCCTGATTCAACTCACCTATTTTGTCTTTGCAGAAGATAGATGGATCTTAGAGAATGATAGTGATCAAGTTTTTGTAAACTTGATCAAGTGATGAGTCCAATTCCCTGCCTCAGGCTCCCAAAGTGCTAGGATTAGAGGTATGAGCCACTGTGCCCAGCCTTCAACTGCTGTTTTAGATGCGGTTCCTTTACTGGAGAAAATCAATTCCCCTATGGCACTTGGTACACAGCTTGGTAGGTTTTAGTCCTTAGTTATTCACCAAAACACTAACCTAGATAGTGCTGTGAAAGTATTTTGTAAATTGGATTAAAGTCCATAACTAGTTGACTTAGATACAGAAGATTATTCTAGGTAATCCAGGTGCAACTGATTCAGTCACTTGAAATGCCTTAAGAGCAGAGCTGAAGCTTCCCTGATGAAGAAAAAAATTCCACCCATGGACAGAAGCATCAGCCCATTCCTCAGTGTTCCACCTTGCCCTTCCTAACAGCCTGTCCTACAGATTTCAGACTTGCCCATTCAGCCCTTGCAATCCCATAAACCAATTTGTTGCCATCAATTTCCTTGTATCTCTATCTCCTACCGGTTCTGTTTCTCTGGTTCAGCTCTGACTGATACAGTGATTAATGTGGTGAATTACTCTGTTTCTATACTTGTTAACATCATTAGAAGCAGTTTGCTTCCAAAAGGCAAAGCCAGTGATACTCCTCGGTGTCCTACCTCAGGGTCAAAATTCCTCCCCAATTCTCTGTTATAATCTTGTCCCTAGGGGCCTTGATTACCTCTTGATTCCGTAAGACATTATGCTGTACTACCGATTTGATGATATTGTGCTAATTGAACTAGTGAGCAGAATGTAGCAACTACTCTAGATATCTTGGTAAGGCACATGAAAAACAGAGGGTAGGAAATAACTGCTTCCAAAACTTAGAAGCCTTTCACCTTGTGAAATTTCTAGACAATCTCACAGTATATTGACGTATCCCTTCCAAATTGAAGGGTAAAGTTGCCGCATGTGAGCCCTTCTACAAAAAAGATAGTGGCATAGCACCTAATGAGTCTCTCTGGATTTGGCAGGCAACATATTCCTCATTATGGCATGCTACTCAGACCCACTGATCAAATAACTGCAAACGATGTCTGTTCGGAAGTATACCAGAGCAAGAGAAACTGTACAGCTAGTTACACCTGCCATAAAAACTGATCTGCCACTAAGCTGTATAACCCAACTGATGCATTTGATGGTGCTTGAAGTGATAAAAATGCTCTGTGGGGGCCTTTGGCAGACAGCCATAAATGAATCATAACACAAACCTTTAGAATTTTGGAGCAAAACTATGCTACCTTCTGCAGATAACTATTATACTTTTGAGAAACAACTTCTGGCTTGCTATTAGGCCCTGTACATAACTATGGGCCACCAAGATAACTATCATAATATATTTGTTATCTGATTCAATGAAACAATGTAGAGTGTGTTTAGCAGCATTCCGTCATTAAGTGTGGGTAGTACATGTGAGATTACACTTGAGAAGATCTTGAAGTCTCAAATAAGTTGCATAGACAAGTAGTACAGATGCCCACATTTGCTACTCTTGCTACGTTGCCTTCTCCTTCTCAGTCTGTACCTATGTCTTCATGGGAAGTTCCCCTATTGCGTGGTGACTAGGAAGAAAAAATTAAGGCCTATTTTAGAGATGGTTCTACACAATAGGCTGGCATCACCTGTAAGTATACAAACATAGCACTAGAACCCTCCCTCCTCTGGGGTGCCCTTGAAGAACAGTGCTGAAGAGAAATCCCCTCAATAGGCAGAACTTTGAGCACTATCCCAGTTTTTCTTTTTCTTTTTCTTTTTTTTCCCATTTTTTCCTTGAAAGAGAAATGGTCAGAGGTAGGTAGAAATATAGCTTATTTCATGGTAAATGGATAACAGTTTGGCTTGGTGGTCAGATGGAAGGAACATGATTGGAAAGCTGGTACCTAGGAGGTCTGGGAAGAAGTATGTGGATGAATCTTTCCCAAAGGGTATAGGATTAGTGCAACCTCTGTGGAAAAGAATTTGGAGATACCTCAGAGAGCTAAAAATAGAAAGGTCTTTTTTAAAGTATGAGAACTTTCTTCTATGACAATTTTACATATAAAATCTGGACCTCAATAACATGATTTAAAATGATCTAACATTATAAACCTTCACATATATACATTTATATATGCTGCACCAGGGATGCTGTTGGAGGAGGATATCACAGACTCCTACTTACTCATAAGTGACTTTGCCAACCCCAGGGAATGCTAGGAAATTCCTGTGGGCTGCTCGAACATGACTTTTCACACATAACCATATTCATGTACATTATATATGATAAAAATATAAATTTAAACACAGGAGTGATTAACACTAGAATCAGGAGAGTGGTTACCCCTTAATAGCAGTGAAGAGGCCACGATTTTAGTGAGGGTCATCGGGCTCCAGCGTACTGGTTAATGTCTATTTCTTAAACTGAGTATGGGCTTACGGGTGTTGTGTTTTATATACAATCTCTTCGATCTTAAAATTTGAAAAAAGGAATGTCACACATAAGAGAAATGTTATATTATGTTCTGTCTATGGCACCAGAAGAGTATCTCACACAGCAAACATTTCGATGCATGAAATGTCATAGTCTTTTTTTTCTTTTCTTTTCAGTTCGAAAGGATATAGTCCGCATCCTCCCCAGTTTAGATGTTGAAGTTAAAGACATTACTGACTCTTATGATGCTAACTGGTTTCTTCAGCTGTTATCTACAGAAGATCTTTTTGAAATGACCAGCAAAGAGTTCCCCATAGTGGCTGAAGTCATAGAAGCACCTCAGGGAAGCCAGCTGCCCAGAAATATTTTACAGCCTGGGAAAACCATCGTGGTTCACAAAAAGTTCCAGGCATCAAGGATCTTAGCTTCTGAAATTAGAAGCAATTTCCCTAAAAGACACTTTTTGATCCCCACTAGCTATAAAGGCAAATTCAAGCGGCGACCTCGGGAGTTCCCAACTGCCTATGACCTAGAGATAGCTAAGAGTGAAAAAGAGCCTCTTCACGTGGTGGCCACCAAAGCCTTTCATCCCCCTCATGACGAGCTGTCATCTGTATCTGTTGGGGACCAGTTTCTAGTGCATCACTCAGAGACTACTGAAGTCTTTTATGAGGGAATAAAAAAGGTGGTGAATGTTCTGGCCTGTGAAAAAATCCTCAAAAAATCCTACGAGCCAGCACTGCTCCCTTTGTACATGGAAGGAGGTTTCGTAGAGGTGATTCATGACAAGAAACAGTACCAGATTTCTGAGCTCTGTAAACAGTTTCGCTTGCCCTTCAATGTGAAGGTGTCTGTGAGAGATCTTTCCATTGAAGAGGACATTTTGGCTGCTACACCAGGACTGCAGTTGGAGGAAGATATCACAGACTCTTACCTACTCATAAGTGACTTTGCCAACCCCAGGGAGTGCTGGGAAATCCCTGTTGGCCGCTTGAATATGACTGTTCAGTTAGTTAGTAATTTGTGTAGGGACACAGGATCATTTCTAGTCAGAACTCTGGTGGAAGAGATCACTGAAGAACAATATTACATGATGCGGAGATATGAAAGCTCTGTCTCACACCCCCCACCTCGCCCTCCCAAACATCCCTCAGTGGAGGAAACAAAGTTAACCCTGCTAACCTCAGCAGGAGAAAGGACAGTGGATCTGCCTAAATCTCCCAAGGTAAGGCTATGATTTTGCAGTTTTTTCCTCCAGAGGCAATTTGTTTCAAGTCTTTTCTGAGTTTGTTTTTTGTTTACGTTTCTTTATTCCATGCCATATTTGAAATGAGCCTTTCTGATGCACAGTAGATGAATGAACATCAACAGAGCATAAGATACTGCAGCGTTTCGTATTTTGATGCTTAACCAACAGACGTGGCATGAAGTTTATATTGAATTGGGAAGAGCAGGGATGACATTTGGATATGATGACCCAAATTGCCTTTTCAAGGGGCTTTGGTAATTAAGAATGTTTTATAAGGTGCTTCAGAAGCAAATCTCTTTGATTTTGGAAGTGCTGTTTTATTTTTTCTAGGTAGAATTATTTTAACATTTCATCCAGGAAATGAGCATACAATAACTTCCTTCTTTTTTTGGGGGGGGAGTTACTGGTAACATGCATCTATAACACATGTCTTCATTTTGTTTTATGTGCAGAAAAATGTAAAAATATCTTGGCAGAACTGTGTGTGAGAATGTGAGCATCTGCCCACATTCTGCTGATCTTAAAATTGTAATCTTTAACAGTTCTATTGCAAAACAAAATCGATAAAATTGCAGACAGTATGAGATCATTACAGAATCGACAACTCCATAACCACTCTAAAGATTTTCGGGGGTGGTTCAGCTTTATTTTTACTGGAGGGCTTTGCCTCTTGAAAACTGCCTGCTGGCTGCCTGCAAAGCGCTTGCCCTTACACCATGATGCGTAGGTCGTTTATCCAGCTGTGGTTCTGTCATGTGCGGAAGGAGTGCGTTCTGGCCTGGCAGATGTTGTGCTAGCGGCTTAGGGAAACAAAGCAATTGTAAAACAAAGAGATGCTGTGTTTACTCTCTATGCTCAGGAATGATAGCAGAGCCATAGGCTTCAAGTATATGGATATGGAAATACTTATGGTTTTACTTCTCAGAAATTGCATTCTGCTTGTACGCTGGGGAAACCCAGTAAGAATCTCCAGACTCATCATTAGAAAAAGATAAAACCAGCAGCAATTTCCTTTCCAGAAAAACAATTTTGAAGGAGTCATTTCAAATAATACAATGGTTTCCAAATTATGTTGATTAATATGTTGCTATTAATGTGAAGAGTGTCTTTGACTTCTCCTGTTTAGCATATTTTCATCACTGAGATGAATAATGTGAAAAATGGAATGCTTTCCTTGTTTTTAGTGGTAGGCAGAATAAAGCCCCTCTATGTCCAAAAATGTCTATGCCTAAATTCACAGAACCTGTGAGTATGTTACATTACATGGCAAAAGAGACTTTGCACACGTATTTAAAATTAAGGGCCTTTTAAGATGAGGAGATTTTCCTGGATGATCCAGGTGGGTTCAATTTAGTCACAAGAGTCCTTAAAAGAACCTTCTCCAGTTGAAGTGAGGGTTACAGGGAGATGTGACTAGAGAAGAATGATCAGAGACACAACATTGCTGCCTCTGAATATGGAAGAAGGGAGCCATGAACCAAAGAACACACATGGCCTCCCGAAGCTGGAAAAGACGAGGAAACAGCTTCTTCCCGAGAGTCCCCAGAAAGAAATGCAACTAACACCTTGATTTTAGCTATTGAGAACTGCTATGTTGGACTTCTGACCTACAGGACTGTAAGTTAGCACATTTGTATTATTCAAGCCACAAAGTTTATAGTAATTTATTACAGCAACAATAGAAAGATAATATAGCACATAAAGCTGGGAGTGAGGAATAAGTAAAAAGCCTTGACAGTAAAATCTGTATGTAAGTTAGGAGGACTTGTTTTGCTGGAAAAGCAGTTTTAGTTTTTCCTTTAAGTGAATTTATTAGCTCATGTGGAGAACCTAAGGATACAGCTAAGCTTCGGGAATAATCGGAACCAGGATTTTGAAAACAGCAAGAGTGGTCTTTACTTTTCGTCACATACTGGTTTTATTTTTCCAGACTAGCTTTCCCAGATTTTATTTTCCCAGGCTATAGCTGAGAGTTCCTGCATCTCACATCTCATAGTTTCATCCCTAGAGAAGAATGCAATCTCTGCCTGGTTCAGATTTTAAAAAGGGAAGGACCTTGATTGGATTACATGACCATTTCCTGACTCAACCTGTTGCCTGCCTCAACTAGAGGCCGGATTGGAGGATTGTCTGTTTGTGCTACTATAACAGAGCACATAGACTGGGAAATTTACGAAGAACAGAAATTTATTCCCTCCGAGTTCTGGAGACTGGGAAGTCCAAGATCAAAGTGCTGGCAGGTTTAGTCTCTGGTTCCAAGATGAGATCTTGTTGCTGTGTCGTTTGGAGAGAAAAAAACCTTGTGCTCTCACATGGCAGAAGAACATAAAGAGAGTGAATCCATTCCTACTAGCCCCTTTTATAGCAGTGTTGATCTATTCATGAGGGCTTTTGCCTCATGATCTAAACACCTTCCATTAGGTCCCATCTACCAACACTGTTGCATTGGTGATTAAGTTTCCAGCACAGGCATTTTGGAGGAGACAAAAACATTCAAACCATAGCAGTGGGTAAGGGAATGAGGTCTAGTTGCCTCAAATAATAGAAATACTAGAACCACAGTATGTGAAGGTCTGGAGATACAAAATAATAGATGTCCACTACCATCAGAAAGAAAGAGATCAAAAATTCTAAACCACTAAGAAAGCATTCATAGGTAAAAATAAATTACAGTTTTTAAAAAATGTTCTTTGACAAAGCATCAGATAAAAATGATCTAAGTATTTTATTAGGAAACAAACTTGCAAAACAACATGTTATGTCTAGGCTACTATAATAAAATAAAGAGAACGCATTCTTTGAATAAACTCATATATGCAGGATTCCAGATCAGCTTAATAGTTCCTAACTGCTTGTTCACTGGTTAAACTCCACATGGAGTCTTGGTTTCCAGTTCTGAGTTCCACTCTAGAGAATATTGGAGTTTATAAAGAGTTGTTAAGATGTTAAGAGGTTCTGGAGCCATTTTCATTTGAGGAATGGTTGAGGGAACTGACTGATAGTCTAAACTTGAAAGTCATGTTACTAGATGATAATAGTTATTTTATATATTTAAAGGCTGCTCTGTGACAAAGAGTGAAGACTTATATTCCATTACAACATTTTCAACACTGGTATAAAGTCAAAAGGAGGACAAACTTGGTATAATATGTTGGAACAGATTTCTTGCCCCCAAAGAGGTTTCAGCAGAAGATAGAGGACCGTAGGTCAGTGATGTTGTCAGGGGATTTCTGCTTTGGCTGAGAATTTATCAGACAGTGGGAAAGGGTCTATAATTCTTTGTTTATGATTAGTTCCATCAATTATAATGTGGTAAATAAAGCATTATATTTTCTCTGAAATCACTTTAAAATGTCAGAGGATACTATAATTTACTTGTTTTAGACCTACTGATCTCATTATTTTCAATAATTTGTTTCATCATAAAGATAGGAATCTGCTTAGTAGATTGTTTACGGAATATAAACCAAATCTCTGTCAGTTTCTGCATAATCTACTCCAAAAAGTCTTGAGACCAATTATTTCTTATTATCGCAATGCCATCCTTTCATATATTTCTTTTATGTTTCTTCTGATATCTACATTAAAGCTCTTTTATCATGTGTACTTTTGAAGAACATCTTTTTTTTAGTTTACATGTAGGAAGCTGCCAAATAAAACAAGCCTCTAAGATTTTGGATCACATATGGAATATTGCTTTAAATCCAGACAACAATTTGTAAGGGTTTTTCAGAGTTTAAATCTTCAAACTCGTTTTGCTCATTAAAATGCTGTTTTACATGCATAGAGAAAAGTACTAAATGCTTCATTATATGAGTTTATTTTTGCCTTCCCAATGGATCATTAACTTTACTAAATGATTTTTTGCATTGTTAAGTAGCAGGACAGATGTATGGGCAGTCTAACAGTAAGAATCTAAAATGTATTCAGTATTAGCCAAATTCACCTATAGCAGGTATCCGCTGTCAGTTACTGACACTACAAGTTCATCTAAGAAGTTTGGAAATTAAGAATATATGAGGACACATTATAGGAAGTAGGAGAAGTAGAAAGGATTGTTTTCCAAAGTAAGATTGCCAACTGCTCTCTAGTTTTAGCAATACCTAAATAAGAAAAATATATATACAAATATTAAAGTAGAAACTTGAGAATTGTAATTTAGGTATAGGCTGGGGCAGGTGAGGGTAGGAGATGGATACCAACAGAGATGACAGCCTACCTCAAGGCCTATGAGGTTCTACAAGGAAGAATATTATTGTTGTTGTTTAAATGTGATAGTTAACTCTTTGGAATAATAATGTGTGGGATCTAAACAAAGGGGTGGAGATATACAAAGGGACCCTTCAAAATGTCCTTTAGGCTTATGACATAATGTAGAAATAGTTTCTTTGGGATGTGTGCATTTGAAATTTTAAGCTTATGGAAACAATATTATAAAGTGACTAAATGAAGCTGGGCCTAAAATTATATTCTCAATAGAAATGTTGTCTGGTAGACTCTCCTTCCTCAAAGGTTGGTTTCTGTGTCAGAAGTAGTTTCAGATAGTTTGGAAGAACATATCCTCACTGGGGTTTTGCCTGTCGTGGATATATATAGCTATGACTTTTGAGTACCACACAGGAGATATGTAACTTCTATATTCTGATGAAAGGGCCTGTAACCAGATAGAAAAACAAACCTTTGGTTGAAAGATGAGATATTCCATGTCTTTGGAGACTACAGCTGGGACCAGAAATCTTACATTTCACTAACTCTGTTTGGTCATTTAATGCCCAAGTGTCCACTTTGCTGCCGGAATTTCTAGATTTCTGTCAGACAAGAACACCCATAGGAGACATTAAGCAAAGAGCAAGGGAGGCAGTAATGGCAACATGTTGTGAAAAGAGCAGAAGAGAAACCTTGCACCAGAATTAGAGTGAGGGCTGGAAAAGGCGGAAGGAAAGCAATAGTTCCTGGCAAGTGCAGAAAGAACACTTCAGCGGCTGCTGCCAGTGCTAAAATGTCACTTCTGATCGGGTGTGACAGTTAGAGTGGCTGAAATGTGTTAAAGAAACCCATGCTCCTGGGATAAATCTAGATCTTAGGAGACTAGTATTAGATCCACTCATTTGTTATTAATAGGATTTGGTCACAAATGATGTGCTTTGGTTTTGTTTGTGTTAACCTGACGTTGTGTGAAGACATTACGAGTGTTTGAATTTGTAACTGACTCTGAGCTCTATCTATTGTTGTAGTGTCCCTTGGTCTAACATAGAAGCTGTAAATTTGTTTTCCTTCTGAATAGGGAAGATTGTTGCTATAGGATTTTTCAAAGACCATAGACAAAGAAAGTAGAACATGGATGTACTTAAAAATTGGAATTTTGAATCTGGTAATAAGAAAAAAAAGGGAACTTCTTTTTACAAAGTTGGCAAATTTTAATGTCGATACAATTTTTAGCATTTTTTTTTTAGTAGATATTTGTGCTTTCCTTAGGGTAAGACATATACAGATTAAGAAATCATGGTTTTTGAGTTGCCTAAGGTTTGTAGTCTAGGAAGTGGCATGGCCTGTAAACAGCCACTATATAGGAAGAAGTGAAAAAGATGGGAGGAGAGGGTGAAGAATGGATAAAGGAATGCTGGGTTGAAAATTAGCCAAACTTGAGTTACAACTGAAACCTCGAAGGTAGAAATCTGTGCTCAGTGACATGTGTAGAATATTTATGAGTTCTTTTTGTGCTTCTGGAAGTGGGAGAGTAATCTGAACTTTCAAAGTTCTGCTCTAGGCATGACATGTACTATGTGAATAATTCTAGCTGGATAGCCGAAGCTCAGTGTAAAAGAGTTTTAAATGAAGAAGAACTGGTTAAGGTAAAACAGAAACATTGCAAAAAATATAATATTTTTTTAAAAAAGTGTTTAATTTTCTAGTAGATTAACAAGTGAAATTTGGAGTAAATTACTTTCGACTTTTAAGAAAATTAGAACAGTTTTCATTTTCTTATCTGTCCATGACATGGAAATTCCTATTAGAAATGATCAGCAATAATAGAAGAATTGTCAGTTTGGAATGTTCAATGCACAGTATGTATGGGGGCCTTTGAGTTGCCAGCTTCCTATAGTTCCCATAGGGATTTTAGTGCCTGTAATCACTGAGTATGGGCTCACTGGATATTTAAGTTCTACTCTTTGAGTTCACTACCTTCAGTTGTCTTTTTTTTTTTTTTATTTTAAAAACTCAGAAGAATAGTTGGAGAAAAAGTAGAAGCGAAAAGTTCCAGCTGGCTATGCAGTTTTTGAAACTTATTTATCTGAATTTTCCATTACTATATTTATCAGTTATGAATTTACATTAGAATAAAAACCTTTCTTAGAAATAAATTGATAATACATAAGCCACATAGTTGAGCAAATAGGTTTTACTATAACTCTCTAGTTTCTTGCAAGCCAATATTACTTTTTTTTTTTTTTGAGACAGAGTCTCACTCTTTTGCCCGGGCTAGAGTGCCGTGGCATCAGCCGAGCTCACAGCAACCTCAAATTCCTGGGCTCAAGCAATCCTTCTGCCTCAGCCTCCCAAGTAGCTGGGACTATAGGCATGTGCCACCATGCCCGGCTAATTTTTTCTGTATATTTTTAGTTGTCCAATTAATTTCTTTCTATTTTTAGTAGAGACGGGGTCTCGCTCTTGCTCAGGCTGGTCTCGAACTCCTGAGCTCAAACAGTCCACCCGCCTCGGCCTCCCAGAGTGCTAGGATTACAGGCATGAGCCACCGTGCCCGGCCCCAATATTACTTTTAATCTTTGGTGATGTTTTCATTGATGTCAGATCTACATCAACAAAAATATTATACTTTACATCCCAAACCAAATTTCCTGGATAAATATTAGGATTGAAAATGAGCATAAGATGGTTATGAAAGAATCATAAGGATAGGATTCCAAAAATCATTATTTTTTCAAATTTTGAAAAGTAGAGAACTTAAGAAGAAAAAGATTTTCTTAAAAATAGAAGGGAGTAGAAAGTGAAAATGAACCTTGAATTTAAGAGACCAGAGGGTCCATAAATACTCTAAAAATACATAGAGAAAGAAATGATACATACATGCATTATTTAAGGGAAAACTCTCAGCAAACCTTTTACAGCTCTAAACATTTTTCATATACTTTGTCTAGAATCTAACTTCAACATGATCATGAAGTCTTAGAAACCTTTTACCCAATACTCAATTATCAAGATGAACTTATAATAGAACAAGTTGTTTTTAGCTGCTTTGTAAGACATACTCTCATTTTAGGTATTTATTAGGAACCAATTACAGAGATGATTTTAGATTTGATGAGAAGATAAGAAATAAGAGGGAACCAATCAGAAGGCTATTGATGACAAAACTAGCCAAATAGGAATCAATTTATATAATAAAGACCACAAGAACTATATAATAAATCCATTGCTACTTCTGCAGACACAAAATTGAAATAATTATAAAATCATGGGGTCACACCATACACAAAAAGCAATATATATTTGTTCTTTTAGTGTAACTGAAAAGATGTTATTCTACCTTGTGACATTATTCTCATTCAGATCACTAAACTTTATATACTATTTGTCCCTAGGAAATGTTTATTATTGTTATCAAGTCCTTTCACGAATCTTAATTACTGTTTTAAAAGTACGCAATCACCAGTTGTGGAATAGGATAAAACACAAAGTCACATGAGGTGTGTTCTCTCGATTGTTATCCAAGGATGGGAACTGCCCTACCCAAGCTATTTCTCTCCTCATTAGCTCTGTTTCCAGCTTCTCTCCTGAGCTATGATCATTTCTGTATTTTCCATTCATACTAGACTCTTCCTCAACCAAATTCTCTTTCACAGGGTTGTCAGGTATCCTGTGTTCAATAAAACATTCAAAGGTTTGTGATCCAGACTGATCTCAATCTTCTGTAATAAAAACACCAGCTGCTCATTACTGAACCCTGTTCTGTTGCTGACATTAGACTAGGTGCTTCTTTGTATTTTTCTCTTACTTAATCCTTCAGACAGCTCCATGGGTGCTGTGATTATCTCTATTTTGCAGATGAGGTAATTGAGGCTAAGAGGTATGTAATATGTCACGGTTATCAGCAGTACTCAGGTTGCCAAATTTTATGGTAGATCCCCAGTCCTTGTACTATTTGAATACTAGGCAGTAAATGGCACAGTTGAACACTACCTACATTTTAGAATCCTTTCTTTGTATTCTGGGATATCATGCTGTCATGGTTTCTTCATACTTCAGTGGTTGAATTTGCTCTCATCCCTTGTGGTGGCTTTTTATCTGATTTCCTTAACTCTTAATGTTCAACTGCCTTAGAGCTCGATCTTCTATCTCTATGCTCACTTTTTAAGTTCCTATCTGTACTCATAAATTTTTTGTTTTATACATATGAAATGGCTGTCAGTAGAAATATGAATATGGATTTATTAAGGGAAGCAACTAAGAAATGATATCATATTTTTCTTTTAAAATCTGCTTAAATGTGCTTAGATGTCATCTTTTTAAGGAAAGTTCAATTGCCATGCTATCACACTTTGTCAGTTCTGTAGCAGTTACAACGTTTTCACCTCTGGAAAATATCAAAGGTTAGAGGAAGTGATCAGGTAAGGAAAAAAACTTCCTACTGACATGCTGTTCTTATAAATGTAGACTTATCATGCTCAGAATTCTTCTTTCCTGATCCAGAGATGAGAAGACAGTTGAGAATACCTTGAACTCTCTAAGTGACATTATAATTTTAAGCTGCTGAGCTTTGGCATTAGCAAAAAGCTCTTTAGTAGCAATTCAGGGTTTAGCTGAAATAAACTTCAGGAATTGGAATTAAGACTAGGACTAGGACTTTTAATTTTGGAGTTAAATGGCTATTACACGAATGTGGATTTTTATGAACTATTCAGTCACTAAAACTATGGGATTTTTCCAGTATTTTATGCAGGGTTAGAACAACCACTAGTTCACAGAGATTTGAAAGGATATCAAAGAGCAAGAATCAAGTTGGCTACTATTTATCAAGTCCAACTTGCTCAATAAATTGTTTACGAGTGTGTGTGTGTGTATATGGCTTTGCATATTATATATCCATGTGTTTATGTGTGCACATCTACAGATATGAATGTGTATGTGTGTGCATGTACAAGGCTATTATCTCTAGTTATCCTTTTGGAAGTCAAGTTTTTCTTTAATGTCCAAGTAAAATCAAATAAGCCCTGAATGTCATGTAATTTTTGATAGTCCAATGCCTGCCTCCATTATTCCCAAAAATTTATGTGGGAGCTTTATGTTTTCTCCTTTTCTGTATTTTGCTCTCTAGCTCTTCACTCTTATTTCTTGTTTAGTTTTTGGTCAATGTGGGTCTTCTCAATACAGGTATTCCAATTGTATCAGGTACTCTGGTCTTTAGTGCCCCAACTTATCAATGAAATGCGTTCTTTTATTTTTCAGGGAACCACTAACAATGCACTTGTGGGTGAAGAAGAATTTACTGAAGGTCTGGTGACAATAGCTAGGAACAAGAAATGAAAGTTCTAAGCCCAATGCCTAATGACTCACCTCTGACCCTTAAATTTTTCCAAGCTTTTTCATCTCATAAAATCAATACTTTTCTACCCAGGATTAGCCCACTTTGGTTGTTTGCTTAATAATAATAAATTAAATGCATTAAAAATGTTCATTCTCATAGTTCAGTTCTATAGTGTTAAGCATGGAAATCCTTACTTGTCTTAAAATCAGATCTACTTATAATTTATTTTAAATCTTTATTTTATTATTTAACTTTTTTTCTCAAAAATATGTCTTTATTTTATTTTTTATTTTTTTAATTCGGGATATTATGGGGCTTTTTAATCCATGAGGAATTTATTTTGTATATAGGATAGGTCATTGTAGTGATGAGGTAAGGATCAAATTTTATTTTCTACAAATGATTAATAAATTTTCCCAGTACCATGGATTTACTAAATTATTCTTTTCCTATCCATTCTGGAGGCAGTTTCGTAACTTTCTACTCTATGTCTTTGATTTACCTAACTTGTCTTACACCAGTATCAGTTATTCATGATGTGGAACTTTCTAGTAATCCTAATATTGATATATTTTTTCCTCCTATAATTATTCTTTTTCAGTACATATTTAGGTTCTAAGCTGCCTATTCTTTCAAATGAGCTTTTCAAGCACTTCATTAACTTATAAAAAATATCTGGTGAGGCTTTTGATAAAAATTATATTAAATATATTAATCTGGGAGAACATGAATTTTTATATACTTCGTTTCCCCATCTTGGTAAATAATTTGCTATTCCATTTAGCTAAATCTTCTCATTAAAGCCATGCGTATCTTTCTAACAATTTTTGGTGTACTTCTGATATTTCTTCAAACTCATACTGAAGATAGCAGATCCCTTCCTTCAGTGTTAGGAACTCTCAGTGATATGATACTCTCTATGGTATTGTATTTACATACTTTCATATGAGTAAAACCAGAGATTATGTCTTTGAACATGATGAATCTTTTAATCAAGTGTTTCATTCAGCAAATATCTATTGATTATTATATTTTACATACAGTTTTAGGTGCTGCATATCCATCAATAATAAAACACCTTGGTAAGTGGTTTGATACTCATCTTAATGCTTACATTCTAGGGGGAGTAAATCATACAGGTAAACGATCAGGTAAACGTTAGAGTACAATAAAAGCTATGTGGAATAATACAGCAAGATAAGGAGTACTAAGAGTATGAGGGGGATAGAATAATTTTTAAAAGGATGTCAAGGTATGCCTTATTGAGAAGACAACATTTGTTCAAAGGCTTGATGGCATAAGATGAGCTATGTAGAAGAGCATGAGGGGAAGTGTTCCAAGCAGAGGAAGGAGATGGTACAAATCCTCAGGTAGGAATGTGCCTAATATACTGAAAATTCAGCCAGAATGCCTGAAAGGCTGGAATATAGTGACTGAAGGAGATAAAAGGGGCTGAGATTTTAGATTAAATGCGGGGGGTGGAGGGGCAGATTGTGTAGCTCCTTGCAAGTCATTGTAATGATTTTGGCTTAATTTTTCATGAGACACAAAGTGATTCAAGGATTTAGTGGAGAAATGAGATAAACTGAGATACATTTTAAAGGGCTCATTCTTGCTTTTGTGTTGCTGTTAGACAGTATGGGAGCAAGGATGGAAACAGGGAGACTGTATAGGAACACATTGCCATATCTGATACTGCCATGTACCAGAAGTATAAAAATTTAGCTAGCAATAAATGGTTATTTTTATTAATAGATCTATTTGGAGTGCAAAGCTAAAAGTATTTTTTTTCTGGGAATGAGGAATTTTCTCTTATTTGCAATGAGGAATTTTCATTTTATAAATTCTTTACTGCTGACCACTAAAATTTAGCTTATTTCTACCTGCATTTTCTTATTAACAGAGTTTTCTTCTCTTGCATTTTAAGTAGACGTCATTTTCTTTGGAAAATATTGAAAATTTAATCTGGAGTTAGATAGCTATGGTGGAAAAAAAAAACAACAAAAAAAGTTATTTGGAAATTAGGAGCATATGGTCTTGTCCTGGCTCTGTTACTAGTTTGTCATGTGATTTGGGATAATCTGGGTGTTCCTGTCCATAAAATGAGGTTAGAGAAAATGATCAGTACCATTTCTTCCAGATTAAATATTCTACCAATCCATGATTCTATATTTATACACTGGCCATAAAGAGTTGAAAATAACTGAAGATTTTCATTTGGGTTCCTTAAAATAGCAACAGGTTGCTTTGCTACAGCTAAAGAATTTTAAAGACAAGAAGAAGGAAGGATCCTCAAACGATAGTATGGTATTTTGGAAGATGATGGTCTTCCTGGTAACATTGCCTGTAAATTTCTCTGTCCTTGGCACCCAAAGAGGAGCCCTTATCTGTAATGCTTGATTCAATGGGGCCTGTTTTCTCTTCTTAATCCTGCATCCAGTAGGAACTTGGCACCTGTTTTCATTTTTTCTTACCTTCTCTGGGAGGACTTTCCCAGGAGCTGTCTTCTACAAAAGATTAGCCAGGCATGGTGGCATGTCTATAGTCCTAGCTACTTGGGACGTTGAGGTGGGAGGATTACTTGAGCCCAGGAGTTCAAGGTTACAATGAAGTATGATTGCACCACTGCACTCAGTCTGGGCAACAGAGAGAGAGACCTCATCTCTAAAAAAATGAAAGAATTACTCCTCCCTATTTTATTCCTGCACTTCTAAAACCTGAATACCTGTGGTGTGCCACTCCATTAGACATGCACATGGCAGTACCCCCACTAGCCTATTTATCTATTTGATCTTAAAGTTTCCCTTCATTTGTCACTCTTGAGATTCCTCTCCATGGCTACCCACTCTGTCCCCATGTTTTCTCCACTGGGACCCATTCTTTACATGTGGCTTGTCCCTGTTCCCTTCAAGATCACACATTGCATCTGATTCTGTGCAGTAGTGCACCCTATTCCTTCCTGAAACTAACTCAATTTATTTTCAAACAAATATAACAACATTGTTTTCCCCATCACGAGGGGTTACATTTGTGACTCTATTTGACATGGAGAGACAAGAATTTAGATATTAAGAGGCTGTGGAAGGAGGGACAGAAATAGCTTTCTCTTGCAAACGGAAAGAAATTTGCTCTCATTTAGCTAAAAGCACATGACCTTTGTAATCAAACATTTGACATCATGACCAAGCCGAGGAAAAAGTGTACCTGTTCAGTTATAATTGCTTCTGTTCACAGAAGTGGATTTCTCATTGTCTGTGCAGCTACAGGAAATATGGTTAATAAAAGCACATGTCAGCCTGACTGACGCTGTTCTGTAAAGCCCTGCCAGACTACGCCACAAAACTGTTATTTCCTATTATGAAAACTAAATCTCAAATCATGGTTAAAAGGTAATCAGCCTTTGGGAGAGTGGTCCTGTAGAGGTAAGCAGTAATTCAGATTTGATTGGCAATATAGGCTTTTCAGGGAATGGTTCAAAATGAGGAGCATTTTGAGAGGCAGAAACACAGTACGAAATGTTGATTCTCAGAATTTTCCTAACAACAGATTACTGGTAAATATATTGCAAGTTTTTAAAGTTGTGTCTTTCCCAGCAAGTGTAATAATGCAACCAAGTGGTTTTGTGTACTTCATCTTACTTGACTGATGTAATGCAACCCTATGAGGTAGGTATCATGATGACCATTTCATAGCTGAGAAAACTTGCCAAGGCTCCAAGGTTTACAGTCAGTGTCATCATGTCTCCTCTGTCTCTCACCATCAGGGCCCAGGTACTTCTCGTGATCCCACGATGCCTCCTGGGAAGGTGGTGTAAGAGTGTCTTTTTCAACTTTTCTGCTCTTTTGTTCCTTACACGAAGCCATGTTTACAGTTTCTAGCTTGACAGAGCAATAGTACCTTCCTCACAGGGTGGCTGTAAAGACAAAATCTAAAGAAATAACACTACTCAAAAAATATCAAAAGGGAATTAATATGACCTCACTTAACAGATAACTTAATTTTAGTAATTTTATGCAAATCATGAAAATTTCATGATTTGAAAAAAAGATGTTTCTTCTAGGAAAAAGGTATTGCAATTAGGTACATCAATAATAAGTATAGAAGCAATTACATTTTTCTTTTTATATAAAAGTGGTGTTGCTGGCACATTGTTGGAGAGATGTGTTTTATACCAGTTTTTTAGTTGGTTCTGTAGTTCTGGTACTAATCAGGTGAACCAAGACTGCACATTAAGCCAATATACTTGTATTGCATGTTGGCATTGCTGTCAACTTATTTTTTTAACTACACAAAATTAATGTCTCTCTAATCTGCTCTACTTTCCTCTACTTTCCTTTCTGGATATTCCTTACTTAACTCAGGAGAATTTTCCTGTTTGGACCAAGTAATCAAGTGATCAACCACAATCAAGTGATCAACCATAGTTTCCCTAGAATTCTTTCACATTTTATTTTTCTTTTGATGTGTTATTAAGTACTATTAATATTTATTTATATGCTTTATCTCCTTTGTTGGACCTGGGATATTCTGTACAGCAAATGACATGTTTTGAATACATGTATGACTAGCCTCAAAGGATGCTTAATAAGTCTGTGTCTAGTGTCGAACAAGAGAACAAATTTTCACAACACTTGAAAAATCTCCCAGTGAAAACGTTTGAATTATATACAGAATTTATCCAGTTTCAGTGCAAAACTAAAAAGCTGTAAGACTTCCTTCTAACCTGTATGCTACTCATACTCAATTGTTCATGGAATGACCTATCAGTTGATTGGAATATGTAGATACAGAAAACATAATAAAACAAAAAACAATAGGCCATATAGGGTATTATAGGGCATTGAAAGGAGAGAAAACATCAGAGGGTTTGGAGCAGAGATGTGACATGCTTTAAAAGAATCACTATGGCTTTAAGATGATCATAAATGATTAACATCTGTAATAGTTAGGACACTAAAGTTTTGCTCCTAGAGTGTGCTCTAGATAATAGGGCCATTTTACTCTTCTGTACATTGGCCTAGACAAAGAATTTATGAAGAAGACCCCAACGGCAATCACAGCAACAACCAAAATAAATAAATGAGACCTGATCAAATAAAAAAGCTTCTGCACAGCCAAAGAAATGGCCCTGGGTCTTTTCAACTCAGAAGGGATATATAGGAAGCCTTGCTTTAGCTACAGGTACCAGCCACATTTTTCAAGTCTCCTTATGTTGCTATTACAATTGCTTAGAACCTAAAGAGAAGTCAGAATGAGTTATTAGCATCCTCTGTCCTCTGACAAAATGCTATGTATACATTAAGTCAGTATATCTCTCTTACTAGGCAGCAAGTAGATCAAAAAAACAAGTTTTCATTTGGCCTAAATAATTAGAGTAAAAAACAAGACAACAAAATTAGGTTATGGTTCAAATTCCAAAATGCTCTTATTTTTTAAATTACATATTTTAACAAGGGTATTTGAAATCATACACAGATTGCCTGTTTGAGAGATCCTTCAAAAATTTCAAAGCCATGCAACTTCACTTGTATCAGCTTATTAGCTTCCACTGATATCAAGCTTCTTATTTCGTGTTTTGAGAAAGAATGTCTTTGAATTTTAATTTCTGTTTTTAGTTTATTTGTAGGTGTCAGGCTAAGCAACAAAAAAAACCAGTTTTTCTTTTTCTTTCTTCTTTTCTTTCCTTCTTCCTTTCTTCCTTCCTTCCAACAAGACCACAAGAACTTTCAACTGATGAATACCCCAATGATTTTTGGTTTTTTTTACCATGAGAATATCCGTACTCGAAATTATATACATATATATATATATATATATATATATATATAATTTTACTTACTGAGTTTCGTTTAGTTTGGTTTTCTGTTTTTGTTTAAGAGGATAATTTTGTTTAAGAGTACTTCACACTGGGAACTTACAAAATTACAAAACTCTTCACTAAATAAAATCACACTCAACTGATGAGATTTTTAGGGAATCTGCGTTCATTCAGAAAAAACATAGTATATTGAGAGCTTTATACTATCCATGCTTTCAAGCATCCACTGAGGGTCTTGGAACATATTTCCCACAAGTAAGGGTGGGAGGACTACTGTCCTAAGTAAATGAAAGTAGAGGTGGCAATGGTTATGTCAAAAGTTGTAAAGTAGTATTCAAATAGTGAAGTTTGGAAAATGCTGAACTAGATCATAAGTGAAGTAGTTTAATTATGAAATGTTATAGCTCAAAGCATAGTACACATTTAGCTGTTAGGTATGGAGGCAGGTGGTATGAAAGAAATTTCTATTGGTCCCAGCCCTTAAACATATAAAACTTAAATACACATATAAAACAATTCTATTATCAAGAAATAAACATGAAAAATTGTTCAGAAGCTAGTTTCAAGTATATAACCAAAGTGCACAAAATATTTATATTTTGAATGGGGAATATTTCCTATATCTGGTCCCATTTGTAACCATTCCCTAAAAGTGACTATATGTGCTTATTACAGAAATAATAAGACTTAAAACTTAGCGGAAATATACCATCCATAAATAAAATCATATTATTTACATTTGACAAATTAGTAAAATGATACCTTGAGGAAGTTGAAGTAAGTTAGCTAAATAAAAAAAAAATATTTGTCTATTGTATGTCTATTGTACTGACTCTGCATAAGTCAGGGTTCTCCGGTGAAACAGAACCAATAGTGTATGAGAGAGACAGAGTGTGTTTGTGTGTTTGTGTGCACTAGGAGTTTTATCTTGAGGAATTAGCTAATGCAATTGTGAGAGCTGGCAAGTCTGGTATCCATAGGACAGGCCACCAGGCTAGAAACTCAGACAGAAGTTGTTATTGCAGTGCAGAGTATGAAATTTGTAGGGCAGACTGGCTGGCTGGAAACACAGTAAGAATTTCTATTATAATCTTGAAAGAGAATTCCTTCATCTCCAGGATACACTGATTATTATTCTTAAAGCCTTTAAACTGATTGGATGAGGTAATCTGCCTTACTTAAAGATAACTGATTATAGATGTTAACACAAATACATAATACCTTCACAAGCGACGTCTAGACTAGAGTTGTACCAGTTGCTCAGCCTAGCCCAGTTGACACATACAATTTAACCATTGCAGACTCTAAGAAGAATATTACAATTTTTTGGAAGAGTAATAGTTAGAGCTGGGGCATTGGAAACATTGGCTTCAGACAGCTCTTTGCAGCTTGCAGGTTGGTATAACCTTGAGACAATTACTTAGCACTTCTAAAAACCTGTCTCATCAACTGAAAAGGAGAATATACTAGTATCTGCTTCATACAGTTGACGAACAGATTACATGGGAGAGTTCTTATAAAGTATAAAAATATTGGGTCTAGCACATAGTAAATACTTAATGATGGTAGGGATTATTGAGAGCAAATATGTAGACAATCCTTTAAACTTCACAGGAGCTATTTTGAAATCTATGCAATCAACACTACTCTGAGTTGAGAAAAAAATGTGTTCTGAAATTTTTTAGTATTTCTCCCTTAAGCAAAAGCCTGAGTCATTAACAGAGTGTTCATCTAGTTTCTAATTCAGTAAAATCTGATTTCGATCACTATTGGAACATATTTGCTCATTATAACATAATATCTCAACTTGGCTGAGAATTTTTAAAACTAGTAGTATTACTTGGGATGAGTTATATTGTGTATTTTCTATTTATTTGTCTTATTTTATGTGTTCTTATCTACATCTAACCTAGTTTATAATCCATTCAGGTTTGAGAGGTTTTTTGTATTGTGCCTGAAATTACATGTCATTAATTCAGGAAAGAGTTCATAATCACTTTGACTTGATTTTTTTAATCTTCAAAATATTTATCCTGACAGTTTGTACCCATTACATTTTAAAAAATAGGTTTTATTTTTGGTAAAAATACTAAAATAAAAAAGTCATAATCCAAAATAAATACTAAAATAAAAAAATTTAGGCAATATATAACAATACAATAAAGTAAAAAACAAAAGCAAAAATAAAATCCCACCACCTAAAAAGTTTCTTATAATTTGTTTACATCATTTTAGATCTTGCTTGTGGCAAATATGAAGATAAACCTATTTGCATATTGCATGTACTTATGGACAAATGAGTGAAGAATGGGTGGTGGGTAGACAAAGAGAGAGAGAGATAGAAACACAAAGAAACAGTCAAACATATCAAAAAAGGATCATTCTACAATGATTTTGAAAATTTCAGGGTAAATTTAGTTCTATTTAAATTTAATAAATGAAGATACCGAAGAGAGGACGGAGTAATGGCTAAATCATAATGTCCTTTACCACCAGAGACAAAATTTCTTAAAGAGATTCTCTGAAGTTATCAAAAATGTTATTTAAAACAGCAAAAAGTAGTCTCCTTATTTTTACTAATCCTGTATGATATATGATTGGACTGTATCTATTCACCGGTGAGACCCGTTGTTGATTTGGACAAGAAAGGCAAGTACTGAGGATCAAACATAGAACTGCTCACTGGGGTGTCAGGTGTATGCTTTATTGCCCTGGCACGTAAGAGATGTGGAAAGACTTTCTTAGAATGAATCAATGAATGAACATCTGGAGGGTGGAGGGAGGAGACTATTGTAAGCTCCATATAGTTTTGTCGAATTGAACATTTTACAGTTCACACTGGCCTCTAGAGCTGACTTACTTAGGGGGTGGTCACTGCCATCAGTACTTACCAACACGATACAATGGAGCAGAAAAAGCTTGGAATTTAGGATTTTTATCTTCTTTCCACTCTTTTATACACATTTGACCTTGGGGCTATCAACTTGCTAAATGAGCATTTCCCAAACTTCAAAATGAGGATTATTGGGAGGACTAAATTATGTAATAGACCTTAGATAAATGTCTGAAATGTAAAAATATTCAATAACTATCATTTTAAAAGAGAGCTAGGGATGATCCGAACAAGACAATATCTTTATTACTTAATTGGTGAAATGTGTTAAGATAAAGTTCTACTCTGTATCTGAAACTGTAGGCTCCATTCTTGATGGACTTTGAATTATGAATTGGGTGAGCATCATGAATAATGCCAACTGAAATAGATTTATTTCTCTCTGTACATTAAGAATCAAGAGTGTTTGTTAAAATAGGTAGGCAAAACCTTGGGATCCCACAACTAGAAAGTAACTATGTTTTAGAGTTGCTTAATACAAGGAATTCATTACTTGAACATTATGTGGAACATTTATAGACAAATTCCCTCTGGTTATGCTGGCATTTTGCAAATATATTGGCAAATGTCAGCAATTTGCATGTTAGAAATATCTTCTTTTATTTAGAATTTCAAATAGTTAGGTTATGAAATTACACTCCCCACATTCTGCAAAGACTTGGCATAAAGGTTTTAAATGTGATTTACAGTTAATCTAGGCAAAGTGTATATTTCTGATCTGAGAAGCTATGGATATGTAAATGTTGTAAGGCATGTGAGTGTAAGTAGAAAGTGTTAGGAGAGACTCTTCCCTCTTAGAAGCATGGTTCTATTTCCTTCCCTGTTGGTAACCCATACAAAGATGATTTAAAAGGTTTCCACGTTTCACACCTCTGTGTTCTATCCAATCTCCCTAGGAATCCAGAGGAGCCCAGTGCGTGTTGTGTCAAGAGTACCAACTCAGCAGTGGCAATGGGCCATGGCATAGAACAAAGAGGAAACCGACATTTACTAAACAGGTATAACGGGGCTTGGTTCTTTACCTTCATGATCTTGAGTAATTTTCATCACAGGTCTGTGAATTTCTCCAAAATGCAGACAAGGAAAAAGAGCTTCAGAAAACTTAATAACTTTCACACAGGCAAAAAAGCAGTTCCTGGACTTACATTGGCATTCAACTCTTTCGACTCCCAATCCTAATTATATCCAAAATGTACATTATGTGCGTTTTGTTAACTCAGAAAAGATTTCATAATCATTTTGAATTGATTTTTTAAGTCTTTAAAATATTTACCCATGCGGCGTAGACACATTACATTTTAAAAAATAAATAATTCACTTATTTTTTGCAAAAACGCTAAAATAAAAAAATCATGTAAAATTGAGATGATACACAAAAGTGCTCTTACTATCATACAACTCTGATTCTCTCGTAGGAAACGATGCTCATGAAATGTCCGTGGCTATCTTTCATGATAAATAATTATGAAAATAAGCAATTAAATGTACTTTACCACCGTTAATAATTGATGATATCAGAATTTGATTCCAGATCTGGCTGATTATAAAGTCCATTTTATGTTACCGATCTACTCTTGTTTTTAGATTTAATGCTATATGTAAGCCCCATGGAACTAGAGAATCTATTCCTGTATTCTTTGTTGTATCTCCAGCACCTAGCAGAGTGCTTGGCATGAAGTTGTTCAGGCAAATGCACAATAAATAGATATAAGCCATTGAGGACATGTTATCCATGGTTCCCATCTGGGAAGGGATCACACGCTCACTCTCTCTCTCTTATGCCCTGTCTTGCTTACTTTCTTACTGTCTAATTCCAGCTCTATCCCATTGCCCGCCTGCTCCCAGGCCCAAATTGTTTCAGAATCTGGAGGGGACAGGGGTGATATTAGGCTGTCCCTGAAACCCAAACCCAAATGAAACAATGAAAAACAGGCAAAGGGGGCCCAATTGTCAAAATAGGAAGTTCAGTACTTGTAAAGCTGGGTTTGAGAATGTACCTTAGAGCAATGGCCAACACTGAGCTTGCTATTTTTTCTTTATCTTCAAATCCAGAATGCTGGGGAGTAGATCTGAAGGCTGCTGGAAGATTTTGGCTGCCTCTGTTAGCAGGAAAGGAAATGAGATTTTGTGATGCAGTTGGGCTTGAAAAACCAAATAAAGCAATCCCCTTAATTTAAACTAAGTAGGTGAACAGATTTTCAAGTGCAGAAATTTGGGCCTGTAGGCAGATAGGCACAATAAGAGAGAGAAAGACAGAGAAAGGACAACAGCAGCTGGAAAAGGCAGTTTAGAAAAATGTGTGTGTGAAAATAGCCTAAAACCAGGGAAATAATATTCTTAGGGGAGGTGAAGCCTGAGACAGGATTCAAGATGAATCAGAAATGAGTAATCAAATAACAATCTATTTATAATATTAGCATAGAATTAACTGACAAAAGGAAAACTTATGGATTAAATTGTATTATTTAAAAGATTTTGCCATAATGAGTAATCTACTTTATTATTCAATTATATTTATCTTCTCCTATTTTAATAGTTTTATTTTATGACTAATAGAGACTTAATACACAGTTGATAATAAAAGACCTTCCAATCAGAATTTATCTCTCCCTTACCTCCATGCCCAAGTTGCTGAGCTGGAGTCTGTAATAACAACACTGTCTGTGTCGTAATCCTGGAAAGAAGGACAAAGATTTTGACAAGGACAATGACAAGGATAGTAATGGAAGAAAGGGACCAATTTGAGAGATTCTGGAGGAAGAATCAAAGGGACATGATTTGAGGGGAGGTAGAATTTTGGAGAGATTTGGATGTGTACAAAAAGGGAGAAGGAATGCTCTAGAGTGATGTCCAGGCTTGACTTAGGAGTTGAAGAGAGGCAAAGTCAGGTTTCAATGCTGCAATTGTTGAGGGAGGAAATGCAGTTGGCTATGAAGAGAGCAACATTCTATTCTAACTCTGTCATTTGGTAGCTTCCCTGAGCAACATACAACCTTGCAAAGATACCCAGCCCTGATGAGAATGTCATCAGGGGATGGGGGTCATGACATCAGGACAACTTTGCTGGTTGGTTGGTTGATTGGTTGGTTAAAACAAAAGAGACCTAAACATGTTTAAATGCTGACAAATGCATCAGGATTGAAAAAAAAAGTTTGTATTCAAAATAGGATAATCCCTCCTCTGAAGAAATGACAGTGAATTGCATCTCTGAAAAAACACCCGACAGGTTCTAACCCTACGTGGAAGAAGAGACAAGACTTCCTTTATTAAAAAAGTGAAGATTCACGGTCCTACTGCTACATTCACAAAGTTGATGGCAGGCTGCGAAGGCTTTGCTTTCTGTTTATTTGTGAAAGAAGAGGGGAAGGCCCTTGCTGACAGTATCAGAGAGGAAGCAGGAACTGAGGTTTGAAGATCAACTGAATTTACCTCAATCATTGTGAAGTATACATGTTCCTGATGTTGCTCTAAATGCTTTGCCTGAATTATGAATCGAATCCTCAAGTAATTCCATGAAACAGGCCCTTTGTTATTCTCCTTTTACAGGTGATACAACTGAGCAGAATTGAGAGAGCTTTAATTAGCTGCTTTTGAGAATGGAACCAAGGTCTAAGAAGGCAGCCAGGGTTTGCAGGGCAGCATCGAGGAGTGAGCTGCACTGAAGATGATAAAATAGTACTAATATCATTTTAACAGCTATGTAATATTCTCCAGCAGCATTCAGGGTTCCAGGACAAAGCCCAGAGAAAGCTGGAAACTAGACCATCCCCTGGGATTACCCAGTTGAATAAAACAGAAGCCCAATGAGACCAAAGAATTAGACAAAAGTAATGATAAGCCATGGGGAGTGCACTAGGTAGGGAGAGAGATAAAAACAGACAGGGGCGGTGGGGAGGCGATAGACATAAATTGCAGTGGTCAAGGGCTGGGTATCTTTGCAAGGTTGTATGTTGCTCAGGGAAGCTACCAAATGACAGAGTTATAATAGAATGTTGCAGTCAGATGGTGAGTTGTGTGAATTCCCAGTTCCAGACATGGTTCTAGTTGATAAGTAGGTCTAAGTTGGGAGTTGGGGATGGTTGCAGGGGAGGTAATGGTTATTCCATGTTGGTTAAAGAACTGAGAGGCATGCACAGAAAACCACAGTGAGGTTATATAAGATGGCAAGTCTTCGAATAGAGAGGAAGTCAGGTTTTACACCTCAGAAAATAAAGGTGAAAACCCATAATGTTGTTAGTTGCTAGTGACGAAGAGGAGTCTAAAATATTTAGCCAGACAGCATGAATCTGAAAGGGACATTGAGAAATCAAGAGGATTCAGATCATACCATCCACCCCTAAGAATGCTGAGTGTAGAGTAATAAACTGTTGACACCCAGTTCTGGATGCTACAGAGGAAAAAAGTTTCTGCAGGGGACATCAGTATTTGGCCAGTGTGAAACTGGTGGAGACGAAGCCTTGAGTCTGGGAGTTTGTTCACAGCTTGAGGGGGAGCACAGGGGTTCAGTTAAGAGGATGCTGGGGAGAGAATGGGGAGAGAAGGGAAGAGTATAAGAATAGGTCATAAGAAAGGAAACAGAGCACTATAGAAATTAGAGTGTGGAAATAGGAGATGCCCAGAAGAATTGCTGATAGTTGGCCTTGGATAAGAGGGGATGGAAGTAGGGCAGATTTTGCAGACAAATTTTTAACATAAAATGAGTCCCAGTGAAACAGCCCGGGGACCAAACTGTAGTATATTTATACAATGGAACACTACTCAGCAATAAAAGAAGCAATCTACAGATACGTGTGCAGCAGCATGGAGAGATCTCAAAAGCACTATGCTAAGAATCTGGGCACTAAAGATTTTTTATTTATGAACCCATGATATTAAAACATAAAATAAAGTAAAATTATATTAAGTAACAGAAAGCAGATTAGCAATGGATTCTTTGTGGGGTGGGTGGGATTGACTGGGGAGGGACATGGGGAATATTCTGGGAGGATGGGGATGTTCTGTGCCTCTGCAGGGGTGTGGGTTGCCTGTGCTTTGGCATTTGTCAGAACTAAATGAACTGTATGCCTAAGACCTACGCATTTCAATGATGCAGATTATATACTGATTTAAAAAATAGCCCCAGAAGTCCTTTAATAATCCATTTTGATCTGGGTTATTTTGCTTCTAAGGATTCATTGCCACAGTTGACGTGTCGAAGATGAATTCCTTGATTGCTGGCAACTTTTCCCAAAATTGAAATACCAGTAGCCTCTAGTGGTTGTGTAAAACTCTGGGATTTATGGACAAGATATTGTTTTTGTTTTCCACATAGTAAATACTCAACAAAAGTGAGTTACAATAGATCAACTGTTCTTCAGTCACAAGGAAACAAATGCTTTGTGTGATGCTCTCTTACGACAAAGAACTCTCATTGACTTAGAGTGAAGATCCTGGGGTTATGCTGGTACGAGAGTCAAGACGGTTTGTGTGAAATATCGATGCACACTGCTATCGGTGTTTGCCAGCTACTGTGGCGTTTTGAAGTTGATAAGTTTAGCATCTTTGCTCTCCTTTATAATTTATGGTTGTTCTGATAAGGGACTAGCATGCCAAGAGTTATGCTTAGTTCTGAGTTTATGATCAGTTATTTCTTACAGTAAGTAGTTTTTCTTTCTTAAAAAGCCAAAAAGTATATTTTTTCCCTAATAAGCACAATATAGTTTTACATTTGTGACTAAATATAATTTATTGAAGCCATGTTTCTGGAAAAAAATGGCTGCATTAATAGTTGCCAAAATCTACAATATTTTGGAAGCATAAACATTTTTATATGGGTAGCTGCATTACCATGCTATTTTGCTTATTATTGGGGGGAAAAATCCTTGCCTATCAGTTAAAGAAAGCTTAATAAAGTTATTTTAAAATAATAAAAAATATTTATCATAGAAAAAAAAAGAGGCTTGAGAGACATCCAGGAATTCCAGAGCTCTTTATTAAGGTGCACTAGGGCATGGTCAAATGAATGCTAGATTCTAGGTAGAGTTCTAGCACCTACTCTTCTTATACTTTTGGAAAAGACACGGTTCTACATACTTCACAGAAATACTGTCAGGACCAAACCAGATAGCATATCTAAAAAGTATGCTGTATACTGTTCTAATCTCCAAAAATTGTAGTTAATGGAATTATTCGGATGGAATGGAAACAAGTAGATAATTCAAGTTCCAAAACAGCTTTGGTTTATTAATTTATTTTTCTGATCAGCTTCTGTACTATGATCCAATACATCATAAAATCTCTGGATGTTCCTGTTCACTTTAGAGTATGACTCAGTACTTTATTTCAAAACAAAATCATGTTATCCATTTAAATATAATAACTCAAATATTTTGCAATCCACAAACCTTTGGAATGGAATATTCACACAGACTTTAATTCTAGAAGTCAGGGCTGACACCCAGAAGGAAGGCAAACACAGCATGTCTTGTTCATGCTTCATACTGTAGCTAGCACATGGCCAACTGTGTAATAAATATTTGAAGTTTGATGGAGTAAATGAATGGATAAATGAATGAACAAATGAATAAATGCCATGCAGAAGGTACGGCACATGGAGGCAATAGACTCATTAGGCAATGAATATGAATCATTAGGTTGTTAATAGGTGCTTGAATCACCTACTTCACACTTCATTACCTGGCTGCCTCCTACTCATTCTAAAAGTCTAACACAAAAATCACTTCCACTGCAAAGCTTTCCTTAGCCCAGGTAGCAAGGAATTGCTTACTCAGAACTGTGTCTCCACCTCTGCAAGAGCACCTATCCCATTGCATGACAATTGGCATCTGCAGTCTGCTCTATTAGCCTAGTCTTCCTGGGGCAGGGGCTGTGCATTTGGGAACACCTAGACCCTGGGGACAATGACTGATACAGAAGATCTTAATGAAAAAGTGAAGAATCAGTTTAATAAAAGAGTGCTTTAAATTTTATTTGAATTTCTTTTTGAAGAAAGACATTAACACTTAGCTCTTGGGGAGAAAATAATAAAAAGAAAAAGAAAAGCCATCCATAGAGTGATAAGCTCAGTAGACTCGGTGAGGAGAAATGGTTAAACAGGCAAGGCTGACTGTACCCTTTTTCTTCTTCCTCCTACATTTAAAATATTTGGGGCTGCCATTACCTGGAAACCCAGTACAAACATTTTCATTTATATAACATAAAAGCCAGTTTGTGTTTTCTTTCTGCAATTCTTGCCTTATATTAAGGTTGTTAAAGAGAGAGCCCATTCAGTGGATCCCTCTTTTCTTCCTAAAGACGCAAAGACCCCCAATTACCTTTTAGTTGGTTGCTCTCATACATGGATGCTAGATTATGAGAAAGTAAGCTCCTCCCCTTCCTCTTAGAAATTCTATGGGGCAGAAATTTTTTTTTTCTGTTTTGTTCACTGCTCCTTCCTTAGAATTATGCCTGGCACAGAGCAGATACTCGATAAATAGACTGTTGTTTGAAGGAATAAATATTTGTTAAAAGTTGAGAGTTTTCTCATTTGAAAAATCTTTGTCTTCTAAGTATTAAAGTGATACCTAAATGTAACCTCAGAAAATTAATTAACAGGAAAATTAAAAAGATACCTATTACATTTTCTGCACATATGCTCCATTGATTTTATTTCCATTTAAATCTGAAAATTCTTATCAAGCAACTAAACTCAAGAAAATGGAGACAATATCTTTAATCTTATGGGTTTTAAAATCAATGTGTGAGGTCGGGCGCGGTGGCCGACGCCTGTGATCCTAGCACTCTGGGAGGCAGAGGCGGGAGGATCATTTGAGCTCAGGAGTTCAAGAACAGCCTGAGCAAGAGTGAGACCCTGTCTCTACTAAAAATAGAAAGAAATTAGCTGGATAACTAAAAATACGTAGAAAAAGTTAGCTGGGCATGGTGGCATGAGCCTGTAGTCCCAACTACTAGGGAGGCTGAGGCAGGAGGATCGCTTGAGCCCGAGAGTTTGAGTTTGCTGTGAGCTAGGTTGATGCCATGGCACTCTAGCCCGGGTAACAGAGCAAGACTCAGTCTCAAAAAAAAAAAAAAAAAATCAATGTGTGACTTAACTGTTTGTTTAAAGCACCTTTTGTTGAATGAGGAGTTTTATATTTTTTTCCTTTTTTTTTTTTTTAAGAGACAGAGGTCTCAGCCTGTCGCCAAGGCTGCAGTGCAGTAGCCCTATTATAGGTCATTGTAACCTCAAATTCCTGGGGTCAAGTGATCCACCTGCCTCAGCTACCTCCGTAGCTGGGACTACAGGCTCATGCCACCATGCCTGGCTAATTTTTTAATTTTGTAGAAATGGGGTCTCCTTAATGTTGCCCAGGCTGGTCTCTTAACTGCTATACTCAAGGGATCCTTCTGCCTTGGCCTCCCAAAGTGCTAGGATTAGGGACATGAGCCGCTGTGTCTGCCCTGAACAGGAAGTGTTAAGCAGGTGTCTTTTTCTTTTTTTTACTTCAGCAGATTAACAGGGTACAAATATTTAGGTTAATATTTTTCTCTAAACCAATAGTTAGGTTACATATATTGCCTTTGCCCCACCCAAGTCACAGCTTCAAGTGTGTCCATCCCCCAGACAGTGTGCACCACCCCCATTAGGTGTGAATATACCCATCCCCTCCTCCCCGCTCCCATCTGCCCGAAACACGGTGAATGTTATTACTATATGTGCACTTATGTGTTGATCAGTTAATACCAGTTTGATGGTGAGTACATGTGGTGCTTGTTTTTCCATTCTTGGGATACTTCACTTAGTAGAATGGGCTCCAGTTCTATCCAGGAAAATAACAAGAGGTGCTAGATCACCATTGTTTTTTGTGGCTGAGTAGAACTCCACGGTATATGTATACCACATTTTATTAATCCACTCATGTATTGATGGGCACTTGGGTTGTTTCCACATATTTGCAATTTGTGAATCAATCAGTTGCAAAGCATGTTTCTTAATGTTTCTGTTGTGTAGCTTAACCTTTTTTCATTTTTTACTGTAAACATATAAAAATGTAAATTTGCAGGGAATCCATAAATGATCTCAGTCCTCTCAGTTTACTTGGTCTTTCCACAGATTGTGTTTCCTCCAGCATTAATCTTTGAATTACATTCAAAGCAAGGCTGATCAATATAGAAGTCATGAACCCAGCTATGTGGCTACTGCAGAGTTTACAGAAGTGAATTTCAGGTGAAACTTGAAAATAACTCATTGTTATAATTGGATATATTAAGCATAAGTTAATTTATCCTATTGTTACTATACGTTGCACAGAGCTACTAAATTAATACATTGCAAAAATAACCATGATTTTTAAATTTCTAAACATTTGGAATATTTCAAATATAGCCAAGTTATCTAGGGAAAAAGTGTTATCTATTTATATGCCCACCACATAGCTTCACTTTGCCATATTTGCTGCAAAACTTTTTTTTCAAAGGACTTGATCTTTACAGATAGAGGTTAAGATTTCTGTGAACTATTCAATTTCATTTCTCCCCCACCCCCCACCCTCCATTTCCTGGATGGCCACGCTCCTGATTTTTGTGCTTATCATTCTCCTATGTATTTTCGTTCCTTTGAAAAATTATTTTTCTCTAAACAATATATAGCAACATTTTGCCTGCTTCTTTAAACTTTATATACACCACATGTACAATATGCCCAGCACAGAATGAGCACTCAATAAATGGTATTTTTTTTCTATGCACATAATTTCTTTTTCTCTTAATATTATGTTTGAGACTTAGTCTCAAATGCAATGAATCACAAATGCAATGTTAAGAGAAAAGAAAACACGTACATAGCAAAAAGAATACCAGGAGTTACAATTAATTCATTTTAGCTGTGTTAATGGATTCTATTGTATGAGTATGCCACAAACCCAATCAACCTCCTCCTACTCCTCCTATCCGAAAGCTCCCTTTTCTTTCTCTTCCACAGAGACTCCTGGCATCCAGCAACTAACTCGGGGTGTAGCTGCACTACAACCGCTGTGGCCTGCCTACTGGTTTTGTAAGATACTGGGTCCATGCAAAGTGATTTTTTAGCCATTAAGAAACCTTTTTAATTTACATATAATAATGGTACATATTTATGGGGTACCTGGTGATGTTTTGATACATATAATTAAAAGTGATCAGGTCAGGGTAATTAGTATATCCATCATTTCAAATTTATCATTTCTTTGTGTTGGAAACATTCAATATCTTCCATCTAACTATTTGAAACCATATAATATATCATTAGCTGTGGTCATTCTACAGTGGTATAAAACATGGGATCTTATTCCTATTTAGCTATAACGCACAGTGATTTTTTTTCTTATAATAGGCCCAGTACTGTTGGTTCTATTAAAGGGACATAATGTCAGAAGTCTTATAGTGATCATGAGTGCAGATGATATAAACCAAATAAATGAATAAATGAAAGAATAAGTAAAAGAAAGACCTTCAAATAAACATATTATTGTATTTATTTTTTAAATATAAGTAATACGATTAGTAAGTCTGTTTATGTTTCCTTGCTAACATAGTCAGTTTTTCTAGAATCATAGCTAGGAGAACTATTGGGTTGAAAATATGCACATTTTTACTTACTAGATGCTACGCAATTACTCTGCAAATTGGTTTTAGTAATATATTCAGACAATAGGATCTAAAAATGTCCCTGTCTATACATCTTTGCCAACACTTTTTACTTTAAAAATTTAACATATTTTACTAGTCTGATAAGTATGAAGCATTATCTAATTGCTATTTCTACATACATCTAACAAATTTTTAGCCAAGCTAAGCGTCTTGTCAATTTATTGATTGGTCAATCCAGTCTGACCTCTTCTGGAAATTGTTTGAATCCTTTGTCCATTTTTCTATTTGTTCTTGTTTTTTTGTGTGCTAATTTGTAGAAATTCTTTATATACTTGAAATAAGGATCCTAGGTTATTTATATATGTTGCAAATATCTACTCCCAGTGTGTGACTTGACTGGCTTTGTTTATAGTGCTTTTGGTTGAACGTGACATTTTAAAATTTTAACATAGACCAATATATCAACTCTTTTATTCAAGGTTTGTAATTTTATATTGCATTTAAGAAACCATTCTCTGTTCTGTATTTATAAAAATTATCTTAAATTTTATTTTTCTTAAAAATTAATGTTTGCTTTACTTTATTAGATATTTAACCTATGTGCAACTGAGTTTTGCGTATTTGAAAGGTACAGATTTATTTCTTTTTTTTCTACATGGGTAGCAGAGTGCCTCCAGATTATTTATTTGCCGGCCTATTTATTTTCACTGATTTCTAATGCCATCACTACTATTCATCACGTCTATATTAATATGCAGGGTGGCAAGGTATTCTTTTCCTGGATTTAAAGAATCTATATCACATAGATAGTAGGTTGTCTTAGTTAGCGTAGGCAGGTAAAGCAAAATACTATAGACTAGATGGCTTAAACAGCACACATTTATTTCTCACAGTTCGGGAGACTGGTAAGTCCAAAATCAAGGTGGCAGCAAATCCAGTGTCTGGTAAGTTAAGGGTCTGCTTTCTGGTTTGCAGAGCTCTACCTCTGGCTGTGGCTGTGTGCTCACATGCCTTTCCTAGGGGTGTGCTCATGGAGAGAGGGGGAGAGAGAAATCTCCTCCTCTTGTTGTAAGGGTGCTAATCTCATCATGATGGCACCCCTCTCACGATCTTATTTAAACCTAAGGATCCCCTAAAGGTCCCACCTCCAAATATCACTTCACTAGGGTTTAGGGTTTCAACACATGAATGTTAGAGAGAACACGAACATTCTCTCCGTTATCATAGATACTTAACAAATGTTCTTTGACTTGTCGAAAATAATTTAAACTGATTTCCTGCTGCAGCCTGTCATTGAAACATCTTCCAATTCATCTCTTCCCTTCAGGAGTATATTTCTAACCTTAGCTGTAGAGGAGTGACATTATTTGTGCATTTGGCCTACAACATTATAATTGTAGACATTTGGGGAGACAAAAAAAGAAGAGAAACAATAGCTTAAGTGTCTTGAGTGACTTTGCCTGCCCTTTCATGAAATGAATATAACCAGAAGGATCACCAACAGTGAAGGGGGGACATGAATTAGCTGTGCCTACAATGGGTATCAGTTTCTGGGAGTTCTGTCAGTGTGAGCATCTTGCAGTGTGTGCAGAGTATAATTCTAGATTAGAGTTACAGTAGTGCCTCCTTACCCACAGTTTCACCTTCCCATGTCACTTACCAGGGGTCAATCACAGACTGAAAATATTAAATATTAAGCTATTTTGAGAATGAGAAAGAGATACGACATTCACATAACTTTCATTACAGTATATTGCTACAATTACTCTATTTTATAATTAGTTATACTGTTAATCTCTTACTATGCCTAATTTATAAATTAAACTTTACCGTAGGTATGTACAAATAGGAAAAAACAATATACAATATAATACAGGGTTTGGTAAGATCCATGGTTTCAGGCATCCCTGGGGTGTCTTGGAACATACCCCTAACAGATAATGGGGGACTACTGTATACATTTTTCATGTGCATATTTCACTGCCTAGACTTGTATATACAAATCTATTACCAAACACTACACTTTGTCTCCAACTTAATGGATTTCCAAGGGCAATTTTACTAGACACGGTTTTCACCTTAAGTGCTGACTTTAAACTCTAAATGCTGAGTCAGATGTGGCTCCACTGCAATCATTATGTCAATGGACCATCAAAATATTGTTTTACTTTAAATAAGAGGTACAAATAAAAAGTAGCTTTTAGTATTTACTCACAAGCAATGATGAACAAGGAGGTGCAGGGATCTGACATTAGACCAGCATGTCTTGGTTCCCGAGGCAAGCGTAGGCACACCAGGACACTAAAAGCCTGGAAGCAGAGACATTGTTCACAAGTGACATCTGGGCAATAGTTTGGCCTTTTCCTCCTGGATAAAGATATGACCTGTTGACGCTGTGTTTGTTTCAAGAACCAGAAAGTGCCTGCTATGGACTGGATGTTTGTGTCCCTCCCAAATTCATATATTGAAACTCTAACCCCTAGTGTAATGATATTTGCATGTGGCACCTTTGGGAGGTCATGAGGTCACTAGGTCATGAAGCTGGGGCTCTCATGATGGGATTAGTGCCCTAATAAGAAGAAACACAAAGAGTTTGCTTTCTCTCTCTCTGTCTCTGCCATGGGAGAATACAATGAGAAGATAGCTCTCTAAAAACCAGGGAATGGGCCTTCACCAAGAACCTGACCATGCTGGCACCTTGCTCTTGCACTTTCAACTTCCAGAACTGTGAGAAATAAATTTCTGTTGTTTAAACTTCCCAGTCATAGTATTCTGTCACAGTAGCCCAAACTGACTAAGACAGTGTGGATATTGTAAATTCACAAAAATAAACGTGATAGGCCATGTTGTAAGCTCTTCTTGAATAGCAGCAGACGTATTGACTATAAAAAGGGTTTGGCTATACCAAGAAGTGAGTTTCTCAAAGCTAGAGTCACCTACTTTGCACAGACAATGGCATTGCTGAGTGGGTGATCCCTTTAGGAACACTGTTGACTAAGCAAAGCTATTCTGGTATTAGCTGCAGCTGCCGATTCTCTGTGTGACTAATTTACTTTTGATAAAATTTTGTATTATTAGCTTATTGTATCAGGAATTTTATCTAACCCAGCATTGGGTATGTGGTATTATTCAGACAATCTATACCCTTCCTGAAACACATCAGTGGATTATCTCTCCAACAGCAAGTACAACTGGAGTAATTTTTCTGAGAATTTACTATATCATAATGATTTGTTTACTCAAGGAACTGAAAGCAGAACTCGTTCTTTAAAGCATAATAAAAATGTTCTTGCAGACTCAGTCACGAGGTGTTAGCTCTCGTAGACATCTCAGAGACTACCAAGCCCCACAATATGGATAAAGATTTGAAAAGTAGAGGTATTGAGCAGTCCAAGGTCATCTTGCTAAGAGGCAGAGCTGGTCTTGAATACAGCTTTCCTAAAACTTTGCTCGGTAGTTGTATCCACAAAGCCAAAGACGAATAAGCAAATCAGAAGCTATCAATGCAGCTATTGTCTTGCTTAAACAATTTACTATTTCAGGAGCCTAGAGCCCTAGATCCTTATATTCCTAGGGGTGCTAATAAAATGACACAAGAAAAAAACCTGTGTAAGTTATTATCCATACCACATATTTTTTTTTACCTTTTAAAAAAATGGACAAATGGCCATAATTCTAGTCCACTAACTATATTTTCTCAGGGTTAGTTACTATTTCAGAGAGTGCCAGGTATTATAGGAACACTCAGGTCTCAAAAGCATAGAAGGAAGATGTGCAGTCTTTCCTGAAGATTAACACAATAATAATGACAATAATATTAATACTTACACTATTATTAATAGCAATATAATAGCAAACATATAGTGAGTGCTTAAGTTTAGTATTTAAGTTCTATACTTAATATGTATAAATTAATTTAATCCTAAATGATAAACCCATGTGGTTGATATTATTTACCTTGAGGAAAACTGAGAAACAGAGGAGTTATATGTTTGGTGGAGAAAGGAATCCAGGAAACCCTTCCTAGAATTTATACTCTTAGCTATTTCTTACTGAGATAGTCCTGTCAAAGATAGGGAGAAGGAATATAGATCTCTCCCTTTCCTTTTTAGATGTAGAATTTTATTTCACTACAGAGCCAATTTGCTAACCAGTTTCCTGAAACTCTGAAAGAGTTAATGATTCTGCCAAAGTGGAAATTCCCTAGAAGGGAGTAATTTGCACTCTGGGAAAAATGCAGCCTGGCCCAATATGTTAACATGATGAAAAAATAAGTTCTATCTATTGAGGTGTCAAGGTTGACATATTACTTAGCAGACTCTCTGCGCCCTGTAGATAGCAGCATCTGTATAATGTAGTCAAAATAAATAAGGCTTTGAGTGCATGGGAAAGATAATCATATTATCAATTTACACATAAACATAAACTTGTTTGCTGTACCTGATTCTCACAACTTGAGTTCTCAAAGAAGATGGATCATTTCTGATAAGTATTTATCTCTGCCACTAACTTCAAATACGCCACTTTCTCTCTCAGATGTCAGAAATGCCACCACAGCTGACAGGACCCCCTTCAGGAGGGGACCCATAGATGGGCAAAGCTCAAAACTAAAAAACTCCTAGAAGTATAAGAAGAGTGATGTCTATTATATCTAGATCTGTAATGAATGATGATGGCATTTTGATAGGGATTGCATTAATTCTATAGATCACTTTAGGTAGTATGGACATTTCAACAATATTAATTCTGCCAATCCATGGGCATGGTAGGGTTTTCCATCTGTTTATATCTACTGCAATTTATCTTCTCAGTGTTTCATAGTTCTCCCTATATATGTCTCTCACCTCTTTTGTTAATTATATTCCTAAAATAATTCTATGCTTTGTATGGAACCGGAGAAGACTTTGTATAGCCAAACCAATCTTAAGGGAAAAAAAAAAAAAAAACCAAATAGGGAGGCATCAGTATACCAGACTTCAAGATTTACTACAAGGCTATGGTAACCAAAACAGCATGGTACTGGCACAAGAACAGAGATATAGACCTTTGGAATAGGACTGAGAACCCAGGTATAAAACCATCCTCGTATTGTCATCTAATCTTTGATAAACCAGACAAAAATATACAGTTGGGAAAAGAATCTCTATTCAATCAATAGTGCTAGGAAAACTGGATGACCACATGCAGAAGATTGAAACTAGATCTCCACCTCTCACCTCTCACAAAAATCAACTCACGGTGGATAACAGACTTAAACCTAAGGTGTGAAACCTTAAGAATTCTAGAAGAAAATGTTGAGAAAACTCTTATAGACATTGGCCTAGGCAAAGAATTTATGAAGAAGACCCTCAAAGAAATCACAGCAACAACACAAATAAATAAATGGGACCTGATCAAATTAAAAAACTCCTGCACAGCCAAGGAAACTATCATTAGAGTGAATAGACAACCTACAGAATGGGAGAAAAAATTTGTATTCTACATATCCGATAAAGGGCTGATCACAAGAATCTATATAGAACTTAAGAAAATTAACAAGAAAAAGTCAAACAATACCACCAATAAATGGGCAAAGAACATGAACAGAAACTTTTCAAAAGAAGACAGGATAATGGCCAGCAAACATATACAAAAGTGGTCAACATCTCTGATCATCAGGGAAATGCAAATCAAAATGACAATGAGATATATCACCTAACCCTAGTGAGAATGGTCTTTATCAAAAAGTCCCAAAACAACAAATGCTGGTGTGGATGTGGACAGATTGGAACACTCTCACACTGCTGATGGGACTGAAAATTAGTACAACCCCTGTGGAAAGTAATTTGGAGATATCTCAAAGAACTAAAAATAGAAATACCATTTGATCCAGCAATTCCACTACTAGGCATGTACCCAAAGGAAAAAAGAGACATTCTATAAAAAGGACATCCACACTCGAATGTTTATAGCAGCACAATTCACAATTGCAAACATGTGGAAACAACCCAGGTGCCCATTAACAAATGAGTGGATTAATAAAATGTGATATATGTATACCACGGAATACCACTCAACTACAAAAAACAACAGTCAACTAGTACCCCTTATATTATCCTGGATAGAGCTTGAGTCTATCTTTCAAAGTGAGGTATCACGAGAATGGAAAAACAAGTACCACACCGTACTCACCATCAAATTGGTACTAACTGATCAACACTAAGGTGCTCACACTGGGTGCCGGTCAGGTGAGTGGGGGTGGGGGTGGGTAAACTCACAACTAATGGATGTGGAGCACACTGTATGAGGGAAAGGCACACTTGTAGCCCTGGCTTGGGTGAGTCAAAGACATTATATGTAACCAAAATGTTTTTATCCCCATAATATTGTGAAATAAAAAAAAGAATAAAAAAGATATCTTCTAAAATGCATTAGTTGTCCAAGAGTCTGGTGAAAGTGTGGTCAATACATTGCTGATGGCAATACAAATAGGGTACAGGCCTTGGGGATATGTATCTGGAACTTTCCACTCCTGGGAATCAATAGTTAGAAAATGATTCCAAATACAGGGAATGTTTCGTGCACACAACATGTAGTTATATGGAAACAGAAACCTCCTCATTGTCCAAAAATGGGGAAGCCATTAAATAAATTTGGCATCTATGTGAAGGAATATTGTGTAATCTATAAATATCACACTTAAAAATAGTAGAATAGAAAAGTATAAATATTATAATCTACTATTTTTATAAATTTTGTAGTGTTTTTTAGCTTTCCTTTTTATAAAATTTATTTAAATTTTTTTTTTACTTATAATTGATGCATAATTGTACATATCGATGGAGTACAGTGTGATGTTTCAATGAATGTAAACATTGCACAAGGACCAACCCAGTGTAACTGCTATATTCATTACTTTAGATATTTATCATTTCTTTGTGGTGATAACATTCAAAATCTTCTCTTCTAGGTATCTTGAAATATATACCCCATTGTTATTGGCTATAGTCACCTTACTATGTAATAGAACACCAGAAGTTACTCTAATCAGTTTGTACCCATTGACCAACCTCTCCCAATCTTCACACTCATAGCAGGACTCACCTTCATTTCACAGATGAGGAAACTGAGGCTCAAATGATTCTGGAAATTGTTCCAGGTCATGAACTAGCCAGGTCATGAAGTAGTAAAGACAGAGTTGAAACTCCATCATGATGAAGTGCGAAGGTATTCGGCTTTCTATAGAACTCGATATTACCAAGAAAATGGATTTCAAAAGATCTTGAAATGTGCCTCCTTACTTGTTAAAGGGTTATGCGGATATATCAGAGGAGTCCATGGGATAAATGTCACACTGCTGTGTGACTGTTCAAGGTCAGTAGGCTTTTGGTAATTTCCACTCCCCTTGGCTTTGCCATAATTTCAAGGTTAGGTGTAAGATTAACCTGTGTTTTACAGAAACCCATTTCTGCTGGTTTCTTAACTATATTTTACTGCTGCCAAATATCCTACCTTCTCCCTCCTGTCATATGTACACAATGCCATTGCTGAAATTTCATGATGTCCACGTTCTCATTTCTTAAAAGTTTAACTTTGTCCTATATATTAGTTATTGGCAGGAAAAATGTGACATGCATTTGAGGAATACCTAGATAGATTTAGGGATGATGTATTGCACGTTCACCCTCATTTAATATTCAGCTTTACTTGCAATTTAATTCCCCTGTCACTGGCAAATACTTCGGGGGACTAGGACTACGCAATTTTTGTGTTCATTTCACATTTTATAACAATCCTCCTGACCTTATGTATCATGCTTCATGTTTTTATTACATCTTATCAGACCTGATCTTATCATAGGATGTTTCATTTTCCCCTATAACTAAGATTTACTGTGCCTAAAGGTTCTCAAATTTTAGAGCCTATTTCATTTTCATTTTGTGTCATTTTTTTTTAAATGAGCTCCATAATATATTTGTAGCTTCAACTTGCCTCAAATTGAAGTTTGTCATTAATTTGCTTTTGAAACTGGGTCCTGCTTATCTGACACCAGGTAAATGATTACTTTAACATTGAATTGGAATATCTTATTTGTGTCCTAAAAGCAAAATCTTTGTTGTCAAGGGAAAAGAAAATTCAGGTACCAAAAAAATAATGTTTTGGTGTCAACTGGGGTCACATTCTTCAAATGCAATAGCAATTCAACTTTTATTTGAATTAATTCTTACCAGTTTTCTGTAGGACTAGCTTCCTTATTGGCCTCTCAACTCCTCTGAGCCAGACAGTGGCTCCTCTGAAGTGTAGGAGCTGCTGAAATGAGATTATTTATAGATTTAATAGATATATTTGTAGGTATATTTTAAGGCCCTTGTGGAAATAATTGCCAGTGAAGGTACTGCTTTTTAACTAGCATAAGGAGTCATAAGAATCAACTGATTTAAAAACAGTGGCAAACTTTAAAAATAGACAAACCAAGAGGAGAAATGGTGATATTCACACAGGCCTTTTTCTCTTTGGCCTCAAAATCCTATTTTTAGGAATTTAACCTAAAGCAATAATCAAAGACACACTGAAAGATATATTAAGGAGTATGTTTATTGTGATCTTATTTACATAGCAAGCACATTTGAAGCAAACAAAATATCCAATAAGAAGAAACTGACCAAATACAAGTTTTCCATATTAAGCTCTGCAGTCCTTAAAAATTATGAGTTTTATGATAGGGAATGATGTTGGAAAGGTACACAAAATTTAAGTAAAAAAATACAACATAAAAAGAACAAAGAAACTATGAAAAAAATTAAAAATTATCTTTAATTATGATACCAGTTTTTAAAATATACATATTTTTAATGCAGAGTAAAAAGACAAAAAGTTACCCGAAAAAGATAGTAGTAGTAGTACTGTACAGCAGTTGGAATTAGGAGAGAATTTTATTTACTTTTTGTAAAGTTTTGGAAGAGAATTTCTTTCCTTTTTTTTTTTTTTCAATGAGAAGTATCCTAAGCACTTTCTAAAAATCAAGGGTGACTGTTTTCACCAGAATAAGCTTAACTCTAAGTCAGCAACAAAAATAAAAGGCATGTAACTAAAGGCTAAGAGACCAGCAAAGATTCGTTATGTTTTACCTTTGTTTTCTTCTCAAAATGGCACTTGTTTCACCCCTCTGTGAGATTTCTGGGGTGTTTCCCCTACACAACCAGATCTAAATTTCCCTTTCCCTAAAGAGAATCACGTTGTGTCCATCCGTTGTCTGCATCAGAGAGGAGAGAATTTCGGGACTTTTAAGTAGTCATCCTGCAGGCTAATAGATGGGAAGTGACCACGCTCAATCCTTAGGCAATCCTTAAGGCAGCTGCATGTTCCAAGCTGACAACATATAACGTTTCCGAGGGAAGTTGCATGAAGACTTGTGCACAGCTGTCTTCAACACTTCGGTTTCACTGGATACAACACATGCAATTAAGAGCAATCCTTTCAAGGTTTCTGTTCACAAATGATGCCATTTTACTGTTTAATGTGGCTAAGGTACCGAGAAGTGTTGAAGAGAAGTGTTGAAAAAAAGGAAGCCTCCTGTTGAACGATGGATTTCCCCTCACTCCTTGGTAAGGGCGACATTAATACAGTACTCTCAGCCCATTTTCCTTATTCAGTGGCTTCCCTAGCCTCTCATTTTTGTACCACTAATCTCATCAACATACAAACATGAAAAACCAGTTCCTCTATTTGAAAATAAATCCCATCCTAGGCCCCACAACCCCTTCCAACTACTATCTCATTTCACTCTTTCACTTTATGATAACATCCTTGAAAAACATCTGTATCTTTTTTCCCTATTCTCACCTCATTCCTTCTTTTCTTCTTCATCTTCTCCAGACAAGTTTTGGCCTCCCCCGCTCTACTCAAATCACCTTGGCAAGGTTAATGAATAATGGTTTTTGAACTTTAGTCTTTTAAGGGGAAGTCTGTCCAAAGGTCTCCTAGAACAAGTCTCTCTTTTGCTTTTCCCATTTTGGAGAAGAGAGAGTCAAGATGTTTTAAGATTAATATTTTACTTGACCTATTAAAGACAAAATAAAAATGAGTAGCTGATGATCATTTGTTTTACACCTTGAGTTTGGTGGTAAGAATTCAGAGAGGACCATAGTGCATAATTTTAAAAATTACTAGAGGCCGGGCGCGGTGGCTCACGCCTGTAATCCTAGCTCTCTGGGAGGCTGAGGTGGGCGGATTGTTTGAGCTCGGGAGTTCGAAACCAGCCTGAGTAAGAGCGAGACCCCGTCTCTACTAAAAAATAGAAAGAAATTAATTGGACAACTAAAAATACATAGAAAAAAAAAATTAGCCGGGCATGGTGGCACATGCCTGTAGTCCCAGCTACTCGGGAGGCTGAGGCAGGAGGATCGCTTGAGCCCAGGAGTTTGAGGTTGCTGTGAGCTAGGCTTATGCCACGGCACTCACTCTAGCCCGGGCAACATGGTGAGACTCTATCTCAAAAAAAAAAAAAAAAAAATTACTAGAATTAAAAAATGTCCTATCACATTAACAATTTATAGACAGACATTTGTAACTTTCAACATTATTAATACTTGGTGCAATGTCCTTTTTTATTGTTGGAATTGTTTATAATTTAGTAATATTCCATTTTGTAGAAGTTATATATTGCAAAGAAGATGTTTTAGTTTAATTTTATCCAGATTAAGAGATTCTTTAAAATGAGAGATGTTTCTTTGATCAAGAAATTTTTGTGTATACTGACATTAGACTTAATATTTTAGTTGTTTTATTTTTTCTAAACTTTGTAAATATAATTTCAATATTTTTAATGAGTATTAATATATAATTTACTATTTCAGGTGTTTGGGCATGGGCCTTTTTCTCTTTTTTTCTTCTTCTTCTTTTGCCTTCTTCCTCCTCCTACTTTTTCTTTTTGTGAGGCGGGCAACCAGGCTCAGAATTTTAGCTAGATTTGTGCAGCTTGCATGGTATAAGCTGTAGCCATAGCATTGTATGTGGACTCCTGCAGTCATTCCATTCTAGTTGACTGTTTTACTGGGAGATGTGATCTAGTATGTCCTCAGTCCAAACTTTGTGTAACCGTCTAACTTAAAAAGGTTTAGGAATTGGTGCTGAAGCAATAGCCTGAAGTAATGGATATGTGTGTGTTCTTATTGATACCTTATTTCTCTATTGATTTTTAAATTTGGAAAACCATTTGTTGATTTGATTTTTCCAGTAGTATTGAATTTTTTCTGTTAACAACCAACCTGCTACACAAAGATCATGTATTGTGATACTTGGAATAAGTCTCAGAATTGAATTCTCATCCTAATTCTTATTAGCTATGCAGCCGTGGACAAGTTACTGAGTATTAATTTCTTTACTAATATAGTTGGGATAATTGTACCTTCATTATAAGTTTAAATGCAGTAACATTCAATTGATGGTTTTATTTTGGCTCTTAATAGTTTAAAAGGAAAATGTTCATAGAAATTGGTTAGAGTTCTTTTGAATAAGAAATAACGAACATGCTAACACTGTCCTTATGGATTTTGACATTTCATTCTTTACTCTGCATTTATGGTTTTCCGACAGTTTTTAATCTTTGTTTTAAGATGGCTCCATTAATGAATGTATAGCAAACATAAATACATTTTTATTTAAAATGTCAAAAGTTATGATATTTCAATAACATATCATTTATAATTTTTTCATCATTTGTGATTGCCAACTTAAGTTTTGACAAAAAAACCTGAGTGTAGAACTCATGTAATTTGGTTGCAATTTATGTGTGTGTGAATATTATTAAAAACTCATGTATGAGTTCCATTTAATACTATTTTCTCCTTTTGCGTATTGCCATGGAAGCTTTTTACAGTTCTGACTTATTCCAGTTGATTGTAATTATTATTTCCTTATTTTTTGCATTGCTAATATTTGAAGACTAAAAGTTGACTCCTTTGTTCTTTCACCACTATTGCCGTATTTTTTTTTTTTTTTTGAAACAGAGTCTCACTCTTTTGCCCTGGCTAGAGTGAGTGCCATGGTGTCAGCCTAACTCACAGCAACCTCAAATTCCTGGTCTCAAGCGATCCTCCTGCCTCAGTCTCCCGAGTAGCTGGGACTACAGGCATGCACCACCATGCCCGGCTAATTTTTTTATATATTTTTAGTTGTCCGATTAATTTCTTTCTATTTTTGGTAGAGACGGGGTCTCGCTCTTGCTCAGGCTGGTTTCAAACTCCTGAGCTCAAACAATCCGCCCGCCTCGGCCTCCCAGAGAGCTAGGATTACAGGCGTGAGCC